>CAAKHF010011818.1:0-33192 GCA_901007745.1 Hippocampus kuda
AAGTCCTTTTCACCTAAAGCACACACTACCCCCTACTGGAAGCTCGATGGCTACACTTTGTGTGTTCAAGTCCAACTTTGGCAAGCGCTATTGAGTCCAGACATTTTTTGTTTTTTTACAGTTGACAAATCTCACGGAACATCACCCTTGAAGTGTGTATTCAGAAATCATTTTGATCTCATCTGCATTTGCGCTCAAATTTACTTAAAGCTGCTCGCTGGAATTGATTTCTCAATCACTGTTGTCGTCAGCCATTGGGTGCGAGGTTGTCTCACATTTTGGCTTCTGCTCAGGGAGCTGAAACTGAGAAATTACACTCCAGAGGATGACGAGCTAAAGGAGAGGCAGGTCCCCAAAGCCAAACCAGCAGCAGGTTGGTTGCGGAATCTTCATTATTCGAAATGAATGTATATTCAGACTGTGTAAATGGACCAACATATTGTAGATTTTGGACAATAACACCCCCTACAAATGGTGATTCAGTGTGACAAAAGTTTTGTCCATTTATCCAGCATAGGATAAATAGGACAAAAATGGATAGGATATTCTTATACCATGTCCACATGGTGTGCTGTATATCCATAACATTATCACATGATAACATTTATAATTATCTTGGATTTAAGAGATATTTTTTGTTTGTTTGTTTGCAGTGGAGGATAAAGTTGAAGACCAGTTAAAGGCAGCCAATCCAGAGCCTATCATTGAAGAAGTGGTGCGTTTTCATTTCTTCATTTCTGATTCTGAAGCACACAATGTTTTTTTTAAACACTGTGTTAAATTTGATTTTCCCAGGATTTGGCTAACCTAGCCCCAAGGAAACCAGACTGGTAAGAAGACCATTGTTGTTACTTTCATTTTGGTGTGAATTAATGGTTCTCTCTGACTGACAGTGTGGTTTTGGATCTAGGGATCTCAAGCGGGATGTGGCAAAGAAACTGGAGAAGCTGTCGAGGAGAACACAAAGGGCCATTGCTGAACTCATTCGTTCGTACTTTTCTTTTTTTTTTGCCCCTCAGTTATCTTCAATGTCTTCCGAAATATTAATATTGATCTGGTTCTGGTGTCCAGGCGATCGTTTGCGAGGCAGCGAGGAGGAGCTGGCTGGTGTGGTGGGAGCGGTACAAGCAGAACAGGAAGACTCAGACTGATTGGGAAATATGAAAAGAAAAGCCACACTGGAAATGTGAACAGCAGGGCAGGCATCCAATTCTGGAAATAGTTTATCACAGGTGTGTGCTGGAAACTTTGTCCAGTCTTGCCTTGTGCTTTTTTTTTTTTTTTTTTTGTATCATACGAATCCAATGGTACAATCTGTATATGTGGTTGAATTATAAACAACCAGGCTCTAAACCTTTCATATTTTCTGTCGTATGGTTATGTTTTAAATCGAAGTAAAGTACAATTTATGTTTTTGAAATCCCTGTGTTTTATTGGGTCATCCAGCATCCACGCACTTTTGAATTACTGTAGTGTACATCATATTTATTAGGAAAACTATCACTCTAATAAATAAGTGACCACTATGGCGCATTACACTGATGATGCTTTGCTACAAGTGAATCAAATTTGAGTTTTGATTCAAAGGGTGAATACACTGGAACAATGATGAAAACACAATTGAAACTTCTTTTTTTGGTATGACATTCACTAGTGATATCTATTGGCAGCACCTCAGTAGCCTGGTCTGAAATAACAGCGTCCTATTCTTTACCCATAAAGTGCATTTACTGTCCACGTCGGCCCATACTTTCTCCTCAGGCGCATATTGCACTACTCACTACAATACAAGGCCACCTGCACATACTTGACTGCTGTTGCCCTTGTTAAAAGTCAAATAAAATAAAATAAATAAGGCTCTAAAGAGAAGCAAAGAGTTACTCCCTTCAGACAGCACAGAAACTATCATACTGTCAATATGTGAATTAAGTACCGTTGCGTAACTACTACATTTGGAAAAATATCCATCAAAACATCACAAGATGGTGTGTTGTGTTTGTGGGAGTTGGAAACCAAATGCTAATGCTGCTCTAAATGCTGATGATTGGTGAGAAGATCCTGAATTTTTTATTTCTCCTAAAGGAAAGGGAGACAAGAGTGGCTCAAGGAAGCATAGAATCGGACGTGGTGGAGGCAGAAGTTGCTTTGGCACACGGCGTGAAAGTACGTACTCGGTGACGGTGAAGGGTGCTCACTTGTTTGCCTGTGTCACTAATGTCTGACCTGGACAGATTTAGTTAGCCCTTGAGCAGGATAGCTGTTTGGTTGCTATTGTAAGGTAACAAACAATGAGTTGAAATTGTTTTGTGTGGCTACGGGAAGTCGCTGGTTCAGTCACACTGGCCGCCGCCAGATTCGATCTTCCTGGCTGCAGGGCCCAGCTCCACTTTGCACACCCTCTGGGCAAACTTCAGAGAGCAGAGTGTCTCACCGATGTTGCGCTCCAGAGAAGACACCTTTGGAAAAGAAGGCAAAATCAGCAACATCACTCTCTTAAAAATAATAGCCTAATTTGACATATCTTTAGTGCGTGGTGTGTCACAGTCAGGCCAATTTCTATGAA
Organism: Hippocampus kuda; assembly: GCA_901007745.1. Lineage (NCBI taxonomy): Eukaryota > Metazoa > Chordata > Actinopteri > Syngnathiformes > Syngnathidae > Hippocampus > Hippocampus kuda. The sequence goes on from CAAKHF010011818.1 coordinate 2,564, forward strand.
CTTAACATGTGTAACAAGTTCTCAAGCGAGTGTATGACGGAGATTTTTTAAGAATAAAAACGGTAACAACTCCATCCAAGCCCTTGGCACACTGCCATGTTTTTTTCAATGCAACATTGTTTCGTTTTTTTTTTTTAAATGAATTTGATACAAATATTTTTACAATTAAGTAGATAACTGTACAAAACATTTCAATTGTGTTCAACATTGAATATTTCCCAAATTCACCAGCAGATTTACAAAAATGTTCCACCCCTTTGCAACTCTGGTAATAAGCCGTGAATCGATGACATTTGAAGACACATCTGTGACCTTTGTTGGCCTTGCATGTACCACTACAATGTGAACATATTCCAACAATTCATTCATCCGTTTTCTGTAGTGCTTGTGCTCATTAGTCACAAGTAGGGCTGAACGATTTTGAAAAATAATTGCGATTTAATATGTAAAATATTATTTTCCAGGTCTTCTTCCCGTGTATTTTTTTAATAAATAAATTATACATTAAAAAATAAAGCCGATCGAGTGAAATGAAGCAGAGGTTTGCTTTTGTTTTTTCCAAATTTGAGCCTTTGCATTTATAAAATTGCATTCTACTCCAATGACTGAGAGACAAGGTACACACTTCACTGTTCATTCATACTGACATTCCACTGTATGTACAATTTAGACTTGTTAATGGACTTAACATGCTTGTTTTGGGAGTGTGGGAGAAAACCGGAGAGGACCAATGTGAAATCCACACTGAGATGTGACATTCGAAGCAGGGACCTTTTGACTGTAGGGCAAATGTGCTAACTACAGTGCCCGTCCTGGTACCTCACACAAAAACATTTTTGGAAAATTCCAAATCAGTTGTAGTCCTACCTGCACCACCATGGCCGTCTTGCTGCCTTTACCCAGCGAGTCCTGCAACAAGTACGTAAGGCGAGAGTTCCTGAAAGGGATGTGCGTCTGTCGCGCTCTCAGGGCCTGAATGACGTCCCCCAGGGCCAACAAAGACCGGTTTATATTCTGAGCCTCCTTCAGCCTCTCGCCCTCTGCGCCAGACTTCCATACCCTTTCCGATCCTGCCAGGTCAACCAGGTTCAACTTACCTGGGGGCAAGAAAAAGAAAATGTCAGGGGTGCTGAGTTTACCTTCGAAATGTCATCTGTCCCTATTCGGGAAAAAGTCGAATCATAGTAATTATACAGCAGGTCTTTTCACATAGATGTTGAAATATTGATGCCTGTGCGACTGACCGGTAGTTTTGGAGCCGGTGGCGAGGTCTGTGCCCTGAACGGTGATGCAGAGCAGAGCATGAGAGCGAGAGCTGTGCTCGTTCATTTGAGTGCCGAACGTGATCCTGTTCCTGCGGGCCATGGCTAAAATCTGAAGACAGACAATATTGTGAAAGTCCAAACTTAAGTACGTTGAGGGCCATAGAAAAAATGAGCTTGACACCCCTGCGATCATACTGAAGAGTAGCAGTAAAATCGTCTGTCACCTTCTTGATATGTTGAAAGCTCTTAACCTCGATGACCCTTAGGCCCGGCACGTGCAGCTGTCCTGTTCCATCGGGGTTCATTTTGATGTCCAGTTTCTCTCCATCCTTACTCAATAAATCTCTAAGAGTCAAAATATGTCATTAACTGGCATTCATAATACCATCAGCGTGCTTTGCCTGGGATCTAGCTGTACCTTAGCACCTCATTGTAGATCTCCACAGAGCTGACTGTGACAGTATAAGACCACATATCCTTCCGCTCCTCTATTTCACTAAAGAGATGCTTCAGGGCCCTCTGGTTGATGCCGGGATTCTCCACACTGCCCTAAATAGCAAAATACAGATAGCTTGCATTGGTTTGATTAACCCATTCACTACCAAAGACGTTTTTAAACGTCTTTTCAGACTTGGTCCATAATTGGCTAGTACTGAATGAGTTAATGGTATGTTCGTATCGGTTCTGTAGAAAGAACAAAAAAAAAAACCATGCAATTTCGTGACCTCCATTGTGTATGTTTTCCCGGAACCAGTCTGTCCATATGCAAATATGCAAACATGGTAGCCATCGATGCACGAGATCACAAGAGGCTCAATTTCTTGAAAGACCTGAAAGATGGCAAAATGCAAGTTATATTACAGCTTTGCAGATAATTCCTTTCCCTTGTCTTTGTTGTTGATTTGTGCTACCTCTTCTTGGCCAGCGTGAGGATGGAAGACCTTGTCCAGCTCAAAGGTGCGACCTTTCCCTTTATTCAGCACGCTCAGAGAGGACTCGTTGTCGTGGTCTGTGGTAAGCACCACCGATTGGCCCTCCCCGTGCTGGTCCTCTTTCAGAACAGGCTTTACGCGACACAGCACGCGTATGTTGCCTAGGCGACGGGACGTACACAGAAGCTCTTAAGAACTGCTGATAGATGACAATATTTGTCCCGAGGTCTCAGGAAAATGATTTTGCTTTGCCCGAGTGCATACCTTTTAGTTCCACAAGCTGCTCATGCAACTTCCTGCGCAGTGCAACCTCCTTTCTGTATTTCTCCAGAAGGTCTTTGTTGGCCTCTGACATCTCAGAGATTGCTGCTGAAACCTGCCGAACGAAAAGGATGACATTATTTTTGTATGTCGAGGACGCGTCGTGATATTAAGCGGTGGATTATCGTGTATTTTAGTACCTGGACCTTCTGTGACGATATACACAAATTAATCCACCTCTTAATACCAGCGTTATCATGTCTCAATTTTAGAAACCATCAATATTATTTAAAAAAAATACAATACAACAGCAGGCAACTTGAACATGATTTGGTGCGATTCAGAATCAATCTTTACACTTTAAATACATCACATTCACCAGAAATCATCATTATTACGTGTATTAATATGTGCCACTCACTAGATGTGTTTTGCTAGATCACCTTGAGTGGAGCAAGTTTTGCTCAGTCCAACCAATCAGTGAACGGAGAAATGCGGACATTATTGTGTTTCAAGAAATGAATATAGTTAAAGTTCTGAAGGCCCTCGGCAGATTAGATAGACATAGCAACACATAAGGCTGAAATCTGATTGGACAAAAATAATTCGAACATACACGTAATAGAAGCATCGCAGCCAAGAGAAAAGGATATGAAATAAAGAGAGTAGGCAGTTGTGAATAATTGCTAATTTTTTAAAGAATACATCTGAATTAAATGGAATTTTAATTTAAATAATTCAGGTCGTAAATATATTAAGTCATGCGATGTTGGTTACCTGTTTCTTTGCCTCCTTTATCGCCGTACCGTAAAACTCTGAGAAGTTACGAACTTGGCTCCGCAGGCTGGCATAGTCTGTTTTCATGCAGCGCAGAGTCGGGGGGAGAGCAGTCAGACGCTTCTGTAAACCTGTCGGGGGGAAATTGTGTTTAAATTAGGCATAATAGACTGACATGAAACGTTAAGTTTGTGCATGTGATATGACTCACCAAAGAACTGGTGCTGCAGATCCTGGAAGTGTTCTGCTGAGCAGTTTGCAGCCGCCCTCACTGCCTCCTCCTTCCTCTCCTCCAAGTGGCCGATCTCCTTCAACAGCTCCTCTCTCAGCTGTCCAATTTCCCGCTCATAAGATGCAATCTATGAAAAGGAGAAAACATATTTTCACCAGTCAGGGCGAAGGTGGAGTTTGCAATATCTCCCCCCCCCCAAAAGAAAACAAAACATGTTTGTCTTATTTGATAAAACTGTCATTATGACCTGACAGCAACATATGATATTGTCCTTAGCAACTGTGATGTCACTTTCAGACGACAACAAGTGGAAAAAATGGCTGCTGCCTAAAATGGATGGATTTTGCTGCTTAATTAATTAATATTGCACAAGCGCAATATTAATCATAATAGCATGTATAGACTAGTGGGGCCGCATAAAGCATATTGTTGTTAAGAACGGTTTTGTCTTGACTTCCCCTTGATGGTAAAAAGTCTGATGAAGATGATGTGTTGGCGTTTATTCCCTCTTAAGTAGATGTACCTAAGTTAGTGTCCGAGATGCAGGTCAACACAACACCCCATTATTATTTATTTTATTTGATGAAATATCATTTAATTTGTTTTATAATACCACATGATACACTTTCTGGGGGCAATAAGGGAATGAAGATTTGCACCTTGTGCTGCAGATTACAGCTGTATTCATCCGACTTCCGGATTTGCTCCTCCAGCTGTTTGCAACGCTCATTTTGGTTGGACAACTTCTCGGACAGCAGCTCATTCCTCTGCCTGGATTTGGCCAGTTGCTTAGTGGTGGCCGGGGACTCCACCTCAACAGTCTGGGTGATATACTGGCAGAAACATTAAGGTGTATTTCAAAACTGCTCTTGTCAAGCATCGATGCCAAATATTTCCACATGACAGACATCCGAAGCAGTTCTGTACCTTAACCACAGGCTCCTTGCCCCTCTCTCTGTCCAACTCCAGCTGAAGCTCCCTCACTCTGTCCTCTCGCCTTCTCAGCTCCTCCCCTCTCCTCCACTCGCTCTGCTCGCTTTGCTTCTCCAGTTGCGACAGCCGCTCAGCGCGCTGCTGCAGGGAGACCTCCAGCTGCTGCACCCGGCTTCGCAGATTCTCGTTTTCCTAAGAAAGACAATAGGAATCCTCAAAAAAAATGTGCCAAGGAAATAAACGGTAGTCATGGCGCATCTCACCTTGATGAGCATGGTGCTGGACTGTGAGGGCATGGTGGTAAGCTGCTGCAGGAGGCCTTGGGTGACAGTCAGGCTCTGCTTGAGAGTCTCGTTCTCCGCCGAAAGACACAACACGCGTTTTTCTGAATCTGTGGCGCCCTGAGGAAATAAAGCATAGTGGATAAAGGTATAGGGACAGCGGTCAGTTTCATCTAGAGCACAGGGGTCAAAGTCAAGGCCCGGGGGCCAGATCCGGCCCCCCATGTAATTTTATGTGGCCCGCAGGAGCAAATCATGTGTGTCAACTATCATGATTCTTACTGAAATCCGTACCGAAATGTCAAATTGTCATGGCTAATAAATAACGTAGAGATTTTGAACCGGCCTGCCGATGGAAGCCGTAACTCGTAAGTGGCCCGCGCCAAAAAATGAGTTTGACAACCCTTACCAAGAGGATGTGAAAATGGAACATCTGGAATTGATCCCCTTTTGATTTTTGGAGTGTGTCAGCCCATTCTCTCTGGTCTACAGTAGTCCATCCCAAAAGTATTGAGGCCAGAGCTCCAAAACACGTGGAACGATGCCTTTATGACCCTTGCTTTGTCGTAAAGGAATATATATCCAAAGGGTCCCCACAAAATTGGAAGCACCAAATTGTCCAAACTGTCTTTGTAAGGGGACACTTTAAGATTCAAGTCCAGCCCGACCCTGGATTGATTAAGAGCTGCGTTTGATACTTGAATATAATGTCATGCAGTGTTTCCCCAACTTTATTGAGCGAAGACACATAATTTACATTCTAAAAATCTCACAACCAAAATACGAATTTTCAGATGGATTTAGGCAAATAGGTCTACATATATTGTATATATTAGAGTTGCTATCCGTTTTTTTTATTTTTTTATTATTTGCTGTGACTGCACTCAAAAGGACTTACAGTGGCAGTTTTGAGCCTGCACAGCTCCTCCTCGCGTTCTTCAATTCCACTTTTAAGCTCGTCGATCTGTGCAAGAAAAATCGATTGATATTTTGTGGGGAATTGAGACACACCCTAATCTTACGTTGTTGTATACTGCTGTAGATCTACCTGCTGCTGAAAAGCCAGTATACGTGAGTGTCGGTCTCGATCCTTCTGTTCAAGCTGTGAGCGTAGAAGACGCAGCTCTCCTCTGAGCTTGCTGCGTTCCCCTTGCAGGCCGTACAGAGACTCCACCAGGCTGTGAACTCCCGCTTGAGCTCCGGCGTCGCTGCAGTTCTGGCCTGAAAATACACATTTCGTCTATTTAATAGCAACGGAATGAGCCCTGATTATATTCTGTCAAGCTTACCCATATTCATATTAGGTCAACCAGAAATAGTAGTCCTTTAATTTGCTTATAACCTGCTTTGTAATAGTTGAATTTTCATCACCTCTTAACCAAATTCGGTAACTGCAATTGCTCGCTGGCCAAAGTGTACCTCCCTCTCACCCGAAGTAAACAGTGAGCCAAAAGAGGATACTTCACATAGAAATTGGATGGATATAGCATCCATCCATCCATTTTCTGAATCGCTTTATCCTCACAAGGGTCGCGGGGGGTGCTGGAGCCTATCCCAGCTGTCTTCGGGCAGTAGGCGGGGGACACCCTGAACCGGTTGCCAGCCAATCGCAGGGCACACAGAGACGAACAGCAATCCGCGCTCACACTCACACCTGGGGAAAATTTTGAGTATTCAATCTGCAATGCATGTTTTTGGAATGTGGGAGGAAACCGGAGTACCCGGAGAAAACCCACACAGGCACGGGGAGAACATGCAAACTCTACACAGGAAGGCCGAAGCTGGAATCGAATCTGGTACCTCTGCACTGTGAAGTCGATACGCTAACCACTGGAACACCGCGCCGCCATATTATAGCATATCTTATATAATAATAATAATAATAATAACAATAATAATAATAAATTACTTAAACGGCATACATATAATTGATTAATAATAAACTCCAATATTATATACCTGCTTGGCTCTTACAATACAATACAATAGAATACATCTTTATTCACATACTGTCGCGCTTTCACACTAGCTGTAGCTGTAACAAAGCCCCTCCTCTAAATGGCCCTATGAAACCAATTTCTCTTATTTGTTTTACACACGTGGAATATTAATGAACATTAAGCATGCACTTAAAGCCTTTTCACACACCAGCATGTAGCGAGTCAGTGATGCTAACATTATTGCTGCTGCTGTCTCTGGACTCTCTAGGGTCGCCGAGCTCCTCACATGTAGCCTCACTCAAAAGCAGGAACAACCGTGGCCATAAACAGGTTAATAAGAGTAGAAGAAGCATGCCCTGCAGCATCTTAATAACCACACCACCAAAAGTGGCCAGACAGGCTTTGTCACCTCTGATCTTCAATGCAGGCCTGACAAACGTTATTATTTTTATTAGTTCTTGATAAACAAAACCAGACATTTTAATCCAGAATATATTTTTGTACGAAGGCACAGGCACATTTCGTAAGGCCTTGCATGTTGCGTTACAGGCAAAACAAAGCAAACAGCTTTACAACACCAAGACACCAGCAGCTATTTTTAGTCCGACACGAGTACACGTGCCAACTTGCATGCGCCAGACTTGTAAATGTGTGTGCAGATGAGAAAAAAAACCCCTCAGATATTATTCATAAACGCCTCCAAACCGCTTGTGCCTTTACCTGAGAATCTCAACAAGGAATGTCGAATCCTTGTCCTGTGACCTGCAAGCGTTAATATTCATGAGATGGCCATCACAAACCATCGTCTCAGTGGTGCTATCACTTCCAGAATCATGCACATGTGAAAATACTCAAAACACGCGCACGACCATACAGCTTAGAATTAGTTCTGCCTTTCTGCACCAAGGTCAAACAGCCATCTGCTCCATGCTGATAGGCACTCACAGCCAGTAAGGCATGTATGTACACAACAGTCTAGTCTCTGTTACGTCACTAATAGATGGTCTTTGAACCAAAGTAAATTGTGCAAGTTTTGCACTCCACCAATCCATTTTTGTCCTCATTAGTGTCATTAGCTTGAGCCTATCCCAGCTGACTTATGGAGCGCGTCGCCTGTCGAGAGTCACACTCACAATTCACACTGATGAAGAATTTATAGAATGAGCCTCAGTAGCTCATCTTTCAAAAGCTGATGTCATGATGACCCCCAAAGCAATGCACTGAATGGCTCACAGACCCTCCATATAGACGTGTAAATGTCCAATTATGCGCCATAGTCTTCCTTCCTCCTTTTAATGCTCGACCTTTTCCCTCACCGTCACTCTGCGGGCTCAGCTGCTGGCTGACGGCTTCCTCCAGGTTACAAATGATGCTCTTCTTGTCCTTGAGGCGCTGACGGTAGGAGGCCCGCAGTGCCTTCATCTGTTGGCGGTGCTGAACCCGGTGCCTCTTGAGCTGGACGCGGTACTTCTCAGCCTGCTGCTGCAGCTGCTGGAAGTGGGAGTATTGCTCCAGGAAGCTCAGCAGGTGGGACATGACGGCCATCAAGGGGGACTCTCCCAACTGAGCACAAGTTTATTTGTTGCACTTTTTTTTTGGTGTGTGGAAAATGTGCTTATTTATGTTAAAATATTACCTTTCCTGCTGCCTCCAGTTGCCCCTGCGAGTTCCTTGTCTTGTCAGACTCCTGTTTAAAAGATAAAAATGCTGCCAGAGGAGTGCAAGCAGGGATGTCGAAGCCATCTTGCTCATCTTCATCACTCAGGGACGAGTCATCACTGTCACTACTACTGCCTGGATGGCCACAAATCAGATTAACAGAGAGTTAACATCACACTGCATTCACATTCATCACTATTTGTTTTGAACACTTACTTGAGTCACTAAGCCGAGCACAGGCCTTCTTTCTCATTTTGGGGGTGTGGCCATTATTCTCTCTTCTCCCTGTTTCCATGGAAACAGGTCTTGGCTCCTGAGCACAGCAAGATAAATGAGGGTCAGGTGGTAATGATCACAATATTTACACATTCCACCTAGAGCTGTGTGGAATCACTGTTTATATCCGAGAAAGAGACCCCATTTTGACTGTCAGGTTTTTGCTATGACTCATGCATAGTCCTCCCACAAAATGTTGTTATTTGACGAAGGGACGCCCCGAGGCTGAACATGATGTTACTCGACGTACATCTGTGGAGGCTCCACATGATGCCTCCAAGGCGTCCTCCTCCTCCTTCTTGAAGACAGTGTAGAAGATGTAGATTAAAAGGGAGTAGAAGGCGTACATCTCCACACTGTGCAACAGTCCCTGTGAATTGAAATCAAATCATGCAGCAGAGGACATTTCTAGCCACGGTAAAATTTTAACAGTGACCACATTCCATCATGCAGAACACTCCATCTTCTTTACCTTAACAGATATCGTCTTCTCCTTTGTGGCAATAATTTGACATTGCTGTCATTTGTATTTCCCCTTTTCACACTTTATCGATGACACATCTTTGCCATGCAGCTCCTTTTCGAATGCCAGCAACAGCATCCCAGTGCTGTGGAGTCCATCTGACTGTTTTCTCCTCCCCTTTCTCCTCCTCCTCTGCACTCTTGGCCCATTTACAGGCTGCAGCTGCAGCGAGCATGCTCAGTGCAGAGCCTCAGTCAGCTGCGATGGAGGCTTGAGGGATGATTCAAGTGCTCAAAGCTAAAATGATTAGCTCCTTCAAATCACAAACAACCTGCTATTCAAGGCTTGATGTTTTTTTAAAACTTTTAGGGAGCAAGTTTGTAAATCAATTAGCGGTACTTATTTTGAAGAGAAACTTTCTAATATTGTAGATATTATTATTATTATTATTATTATTTTATGTGAGTTAATTCCAGGGACCTAAAGCATGGGTTTTTACTAAACAATGAAAATAGATCAATATAATGAATAAACAATCTTTATTACATTTTGTTTGTATTTTTTTCTATTTACATTGTGTATAGCAGCTTATTTTGAGCCTTGTATATATTTACTTGCTATCATACCATTGCTAAAATACTGCAAAATGAAGTTGAACACTACTTTAATTCTAAACACATATCAGGTATAAGAAATCACTCAAATGAGCAAGTGAGTCAATGTATAACAAACATAAATACACACAGGGTATAAAGGGAATGACAAACACTGATAAAAATGATATACGGAGATAAATAACAAAATGAATAATAGATATTGTTTAATCCTGACCATTATTCAAATTGAGCAGATTAAACTTTAAACGAAATGCGATTCACAACAACTGCAGGGGAAACGTGTCCACCGCTCAGCACTGTGCTGCCAATTTCAGTTATTTCCTATGGGAAAAATAAAACATGAGGATGACAGAATCCCAGACAGACGTATGTTTGACCTCAGAGGGTCTACTTGTATTGTTGAGTATATTAATCCACCTTTTATTCCCCTTTCAAACCATTGAACTACAACCACACCAGAAGGTCTCTGAGAGCATGATTTAATATACAATGTCTATGGTGTTTCTATGTGTCTATGGTGCAAACAGACACACCATGAGGGAACAGGACAAGGACGTCAGGCCCGTACAGAACAGTGCGTGTATTTGCTGAGAGCCTGTCACAGCAGCAGGGAGGTGCCACACAGGAGAATGCATGCTGTGTTGAGGTCTTCACTGAGTCAAAGAAAGTGGAACGCAAGCAGTGATGGAGCCAGAACCTCTCTGGAACTTTCCGGAGCGAGGCGAGGCGTGTGCTTGAGGCAGGCAAAAGAGCATCAGTCCTGCAGAGTCCAAACAGGAAGAAGCCAAATGAGGGAGCTCTGTGTCTCTACAGAAGCAACAGAAAAGAGAGTGAAAACATTGCATCCACTCTCATTTATGCCATAGGCATTAACAATTACATTGGTTATACTTGATACATAATTTATTCAAATGGACTACATATCTTAAATAGTTTATTTAAGGAGAAAAGAGCTGAGGAAAGTAAATTAATTCGAAGAAAAAATAATTTGTGATTTTAACAAAAGGGACATGTGTTTGGAAAAAAGCTAAATCTAGAACATAGCATAAAAATCGGATAATATTTTAGATAATCCTGTGGTTCAAGCAAAATGTGATCGAAACAAGGCGAATTGAGCGAAACAGTGGCACGTTTGTTTTGGCACGTGACACACCCAGACGTCAACAGTGCGCAGGCGCAGAATTGATGCGTTCACATGTCTAGTAAATTCACATGGCTGCGTCATTTTGCGTAACCGGGAGTTGAAAGGAAATAATGTTTTAGCTGCTATCTTTCGGCTGCTCAAGTAATATTTAAGTATTAATATATTGTCAGTTTTGACTAGAATTGTGGACACACGTCCGTTGAACTCCATTTACAACTTGACGATGATCACTTCCTCTAGTAGTCTCATATGCTGAGACTTCTATTTCGCTGTAATGTAGTCATTTCGAAAATAATACTCCCTTTTGACTTGAATTGAACGGAAGAGTAGCCTTTTCAGTTAACTTGGAAGCAGCAAGTTTTCGGATAAAAATGGCGCCGTTGACTTTGGTGGCTTTAACTGAAGAATGGATAATGAACAAATTGGGATTAAGTCATCAACGCCTTGGTAATATTTCTTGATATTTAACATAATAATAAACATTAATATGTAATGAAGATTTCAAAGTTAGTCTATGAAAAATGTTGCCTTGTTAATTGTGGCTTTTCTAACAATTGCTGTCAGGAGGCTGTAAACGATTAAATTGAGTTACTCTGGAGAAAAGAAAAATCCTATTCTATTTTCTAAACAGGGGATGTTCGTTCACTGAGTCTCCCTGGTACATACAATCAGAAAATTGGATACCTGGGAAATGGACTGGCCAACTTTGAACGTCTGAAATCTCTGAATCTTTCGCATAATTCAATAGTCTCTGTTGAGGTAGGCTTGAGTGTTTCAGATACTGTTTTTATTTATTTATTTATTTATTTATTTATTTATTTATTTATTTATTTATTTATTTTTAATGCCGTTGAATTGCTGTCTTTAATGTGTTTAATGTTCCTTGTTATACCTCAGGGTCTGCAACATTTGAAACATTTACAGATCCTAAATCTCTACTATAATTGCATACCTTCCCTGGAAGAGGTAAAGGTCCTCTTTGAGTTGCCGGTTTTGAGAGAACTTGATCTGAGACTCAATCCTCTGGGCAAGACTGACCCGAATTACCGACCTTACGTCGTGCATGCCATGGCCGGCCTGCGCAAGTTAGGTAAGGAATCAGCCGGACTGCTAATACCAGATAAGTTTTGAGTATTTCTATGGACTTCTTTGCTTTCAGACGGATGTCTGGTTAAGGATGCTGAACGCAAGTCGGCCAAAAGGCAGTATTCACAGCAAAGGTACAATGCAATCTTTAAAGTAAAAACGCAATTTCTGGTGTTTGTGGTGGCCCTTCAGGGTCAGCCAGTCCACCCATATCTACATTTGCAACATAAATGCAAATCTTCCTATCTGACAGAGGTGTCAAATCCAGATCCAGAAAATAAGACCTGCCTTGGTTTGTATTAGACACAAGAGCTCATTTGCCTGCCGGTTTTTCATGGGGCACCTAAATTCCTGACAGCACTCCTGTTACCGCTTTCATTAATCATCTTATTTGCTCACGATTTTCAGAAATCGTAATAACCGACAAGCCTTAGTGGACCGCCTCAGCAGGAAGCTCTCCCTGTTGAATGACACTGATGGTGTTGAGCTGAACCACACTGGCACCAATCACAGAAGCGGCAGCTACTCAAATGCAGAATTACAGTCTTCTCATCAACAGCCGGGTGAGATAGAATTCTTCTTGTTTTTTCCCATTTAAAAGCATGCATTTATATTTGACGTCTTTCTGAGAGAAATGATAGAGTTTCACGCATCTCTTTAGTTCCAGGTGATTGAAGTTTTATTTAGAAAGGCCAGCCCCCACCTTTTCCTGTTTTTGTTGCGGCGTATTGTTGAGGCCTTCATCCCAATATCATTGAGGATTCACAATCTGATCATTTTAAGAGTCATGTGTCTTTTATTTTATTTCAAAGTTAGAATAGAATCTGTGAAACAAAAATGTTCTTCTATTAATTCTGTTGAATTTAGTTATGCAATTCCAGCACTAGGTGGCAACAGAGGGCCGCTATAAAACAGTTTTCAAAGGTCCAGCGTGATATGAGTGATTGTAGTTTAGCATGCATTTGTTTGTTTATTTGGGGCGTTAGGTCAGTTCAGTATTGACATCAGACTTCTAAATTCGTAACTGTGGACTAAAAAAATGGCAGCTGGTTTTTGGAGAGATGGTAGTCTGCTTCCTGAGTGAAATCACTATTCAGCAAGGCACAGAGCCGATGGTTCGTACTGAAGATAAATGAATAATTGTTTACAATTCCATTTGTAAATAAATAGATAATAGTTAGTCCTATCATCAAGTGCGATCAAATCCCACCATTTTACAAGTAACTGAAACCCAGTACATTTGGACCCAAATCCTGGACGTAATAGTTGAACAAGTGTTGGTAGTAAATGTGGTATGTTGTGTCGTGCTGTAACATTTTGAAGCTCAAGAACACCAATATCCCAGTTCCCACCATTCTGGCTCCAACCCCGTTTTGTATCCTTCATGGGTGACTGAAGTTGCTGGCACACCGACACAAGCAGAAAGCAAGCAGCAGGTACAATATCTGCGAGATTAGCGTCTGTGAAGCTTTTCTGTGGCTGTTTGGTGCCACATTCTAGTAGTCAGATTAGTTGATGTGCCATCAGCTAATCTGACTACTCCTTCCAGGAAAGTTACAGGAAGCCCTTGGGAGAACTGCTCGACCTCCTGGACAAACATTGGGTGGGAGAGAGAACTCTGCAACTTAACACCAACTTCCTGAGTGAGTTCGCTTTGGGGATTTTATCTAATTGCAGGAATTTGAGATTAAAAAAAGAAAAAAAAATCTTCACATTCTTTCCCTTTTCTGGATCCAGCTCAGATTGTCCAGATTCTCTCTATGATGGAAAACCGTATCTATAATCAGGATGCTGTGATAAAGACCTTAAAGGAGGAAGTGGGAGCGTTGTGTCTTTTTGCAGCTACGCAAGAACGACAACACAGAGCTGATGTGAACAAATTCACCGCTGATCTGGTGATGACACACACACAGATGGGTTGGCAAAATGTTGAGAATTTACATTGTTGAAAACGTTTCATGGGAACTTATGCACTTTACATAACACAACTTTTGAAAACCATATGACATCTAGATTGGAATGGGCAGATGTAAATTACAGATGATTTAGCATGCACTTTGCAAACACAACATGCCACTTAGTCAAGGCCTCTGAGGACACACCCCCTGAATCCAGTTTGCACCGTTCACATCACAGATCATTTCTAGAAAACCTCTGATACCACATTTGATTACATCTCTTACTAATAGTTTGTAATATAAATGACTTTATTCAAAATAATTCATGGGGACATTCAAATTAAACGTACTGTAGCTACAGTACAAGAAAGCAAGTCATGTGCTGCACAGACTTTATAGCACCTATTCACTTATTACTCTTGTCCCATTTTATACCTACATCATCATGAACAGTATTATGCCCCCAAGATTTGAATAAAATGTCAAATTATTTTCTAATATAGTAGACTAGAGTATAAATTACAGTATCGGTATACAGTACTACAATGAAAGCAGTTATACAAAGTGACGGGAAAAGGCAGAAATAAAATCAGGAAAAAAACTATATGATAGGACAACTTGAGTGTCTTCTGAGTCCGACGAGTATTTGTCCCAACAAACCCAGCGAGAGCTCAACGTGCAGCTGAGGGTTGCCTTGGAGGAGAAGGTCGCCCTCCGAAAAGAGTTGCTCACATCAGAACGCATGTTTCGCCAGTATATGACAGAGCACCCGCCCACTTCTCACAATATCGGTGAGTGGCGACGCCACTTCATATTTATTTCAGGCAATGTTATGCCGATAAACTGACATACGTCATATTTGCATGAACAGAGGCTCAGAGAAGGGTGGAGGAGGTGAAGGAGGAGTTGGAAGAGCTGAGGAGAAGAGTGAAGCAGGCTCAGAGTGCCAATGAACCTCCTCAGGTATCCTCCTCCATCTTAGCTATGGTGATAAAATGACATGACTTCAAACATACTCACTTTTGTTTGTGTGACTTGTTGGGTCACTCACTACGGGTCTGACTGCAAATGTGCAGGAATGTGATTAAGGAGATTTCCGCAGGTATGAAGCAGCAATTGCAGGTGCTGTTTGAGTGCGAGTTAAATTTGGAGTTTTGCTTTATTTTCTTTTCCGATATGTTTGTTTTGAGATACTGGAATCGTTGAGCTATTCGTTATTTGGAAAAAATGTCGAAGGCGGTGTTTATTTGAAGTTAACTGAGAAAGATAATTTATTAAAGGATGTTTGTGTATAAGTGTGTCAGACCGCTGTCATTTTAACAAATGATTTGGGAGGGAAATGTTTGGGACAACTGGATCAGCATCAAGGTTGTGTCTCCTCTTAACCTCGGTTGTTTTTCACTTTTGTAGGTCAGAGCGGATGGGAGTCTCAACAACACTGCAGCACAATGAATGCATCAAGATTGCGGCTGTGCTGTGAGTGTCGTATTATTATTTTTTTTTAAATACACATTACCTCTGACTTGAGGTATCAGGCACGCATGCACACACACTGAGCCGAATAGAACAACTCTGTCTTTTTCTTTTTCATAGGCCCAAACAAGCCGTAACATGACACTTTCACTTTCACAGCAGTGGTGGTTGGTGGGCCTTCTTTTTTATTTTCAATAATGCACTACAAATCATGAACACACAATTAAGAGGTCTAAAGAACAAGTACATAGATCCACTGCATGCACCGGAGACACGATCGCACATTAAAATGTTACGGAAAAAACAAAAAACAAAGAATACACACATACTTGTTCCTCTACATTAAAGGTGCACAGTATTTGGCATTAAGCACAGGGAGCTTACTCGAGCGACTCCAGCAGACAAAATAATCACACTGATAGCTGCTATAGTTTTGTGGCTGCGACTGCAGGCAAGTGTGACAACAAACCTTTTGTTAAAAAAATCTTTTACAAAAGTATACTGTTTGGATTTTTTTTTCCGTTTTACATCAGACAGTATTTAAGGATATAACTGGCATTCCCTGCTTGACTTCAGTTAAATTTGTGCCTCGGATGACAGTACCACACGTTAAAGGTTCTCCGGATAACAAATATAACAGCATTTGGTGGCAGCCAACTTTGTACATGTACATATTCTATAGATTTCAAGCAATAACACCGTTTCATCATCACTTCTCATTACTTACGATTTCTAAGCAAGAAAACAACTGTCCAGTAGTCTGTCCTTACAGCAGGCACAGTAGATCAAATACAACATAGTCCTACTATCATTTCTGTGCTTCCCAATCAAATGTAATATACATAATAACATGCACAAGGTACAGAAACACAGGAAGGAATATTAAGACAGTGTCAGAAATCAAACAAGTGGCTACAGTTAGATTATACACAATTGAAACACAAAAATATCGGAGGTTCTGTGCATGAACGGGGGGGATAATATCCAATGTCAAATATTAAAAATACAATCTTGCACGACTGCACTCCCGCCCGCTCATTTGGCAGGATTTAACTGTTTAAAATTAGATGCAAAATTGTTTTAATGGTGTGACGGGAGAGAAAATAAGGGCATCCCATGAACTATATTTGGGAGGTGTTGAGCTAAAGGCATTTTCAGAAAATGACAGACCTTATAAAACAAAGAATATGAACAGCAGAGTTTATCCACAGTTGACAATTGGGGATAGTAGACACAAGTCAGAATATTTAATACACATGTACAAAGGTGTGCCAATTATCTGGAACACTGTGCCAATTAAAATCTTAAAGTGGATGTAGAAAGTATTTTTTTTCTGCAAAAAAAGTGCAATGTTATTACATTAAAAAACCCTTGTACCTTTTTTTTGTTGTTTTTGTTGGCTTCCATTGTTCGTTGTGCTTGATATTCTAAGGCCCGATCAAAACAACAAAACTTCGTTATCATCATCGTCATCATCATTGGCGTTCTCCTCTTGGCAGGAACTCACTATTAGATAGGAATGTACCAGCTGGTGAAGACTTTGTAAAAATAGATGTAAACAATTTTCCAGTTCTCACACTTTCACAAAGAGAGGAACTCTCCCCGCAACCACATGCACACACAAAATGACTGGGTGGGAAAATATATGACAACCTGTTTTGTTTGTATTTTTTTGTTTGTTTGTTTGTTTTAAGTACTCTTTTGAAAGAAAGTGATCCAAGCTGTCGACCCATGTTTTCTCTGCACCGCTCACATGGGTTTGGCCATGGGGGGTTTGGTGACCTTCTTTTCATAGGACCCTTGATGCTTGTATCCTGAGACGTATCCCGAAGTGTCGACCAGGTCTACTCGTCCCGCCTTACCCTTCCCGCGTCCCGTGTTGTCAAAACGCTCCTTGTGCGACCCGGTGAACTTGGTGGTGTCTGTCAGTCGGTTGACGGTTGGGGAAGCGACGGCTCTCTGCAAGGGAGTTTGCGGGATATTAAAAAAAGTCAGTTGAGGATTTGGTTTTTCCAAGAACTCTTACCGTGACTCCGGAGATCACGGGCGTCTTCCCCTCAATCAGCTTAAATACTTCGGCTTCGGCCTCCTCGCCAGTCTTCTCTTTGTACTTCTTCCTGGCAAGCTCTCCTAGAGCAATCTTGAACTCGTCATATGTGATGGTGCGACAGGATTTCTTCCTGAAACAGATGGTTTGTTACAGGGAAGCTCAGCCAACTCTAAAATAAAAAGACACAAGTGTCATTTCAAACTCAGGTGACAGTTTTACCCTTATTAAATTAAATGTCTTGCAGCTTATTTGACTTGGAAAAAATACACCAGAGGTGTAGTGTATCTGTAACCTGTAATACAAACATACATTGCGTATCTCATAACTATAAGATATGCAATGTTTGTTAGCGTGAACTTTTTAGTAGTCTTTCAGCAGGACAACAACATACATATGCAGTGAAAATGCTCTTTAATTTCTGATGACAACCAAGGATAAAACTTAATACATACAGAGAGTTGATGTATCACATCCATGTGGGTCCTTGAAACCAAGCACTACTTTCATATTAGCCAGGGCTTTGGCGCCATCTAGTGGCGTCTGTGTGTGTTACATAAAGAGTCCCAAAATATACCAACATTCTGCAAATAGGTGAGTTTTTTTCCCAGTGAATAGCTGAGGATAAGTTTCACAAAGTGAGCAGCTTCATGAAAAGAGCACCGCGATTAGGAGGGGGTTCATTGTCTTATTTTATTATGAAGTGATAAATGCACAGTAACAATATCGCGCATGCAGTCTGAAGGACAACCACATTATGGTGGGATAATGTGAGGCGCTTATGAACTTGATTGTCAAATCATATTACCAGATAGCTCCAATTTCATCCCTGTGCTGACCTCAGTCTTTTGTGGGAATCCTTTATATGCATGGTACATTAAGATTCCTATGATATGCTGTAATGATTAGTTTTATATTCCTGACTTTGTGTCTTTCTTTGGAAATTTGGCACGACATCAGCATGCGTGTGCCATTTGTGACGAACGAAGCTTTAACTTGTGATGGACTGTTTCATGTGGAACCAAATGCATTGACATTTATAAGGTCAACTTGTGACAGCTGGCAATAAGTCAGATCTTTCTCACTCATGCTCCATCTGAGAGTACTTCACTTGTCTAGTTGGCCGCGTCCCCCTTTGACTTCCACATAGTAACAAACACAAACATTCATCGCTGTGGAGATAGATCAACCAAACAACAGCACATGAAGCTCCGCCGTCTCCCAAGGCAACCTGCCGTCATAGCAACAAGGCACGGTAAACAGGGGTGTTAAGGTTTATCATTATTTCTTCTCCCCCATTGACCTGCTCTGTTTAGGCACTCCATCAGTGTTGAATATTTTTGCGCTCCATGCTCGGAATCATTCCCATGCTGTCTAATGTCAGACGGGAAGCTGAACTTCCACTGCCGTTTCTGTCTGGGGAAGACAAATATGTGTCCCCATCAGATTGAGTGCACACTGTAAGACCTCAAATGTCCAAATCGTTAATATTTGTAAATAAATAGCAAATCAGCGTTTAAGGAGGTGACAGAGAAGAAGGATAAAGGTTGCACAGGGAATGGAACATTATTTCACCTTGGAAAACTGCCACTGACCTGTTATAATTTACATACTTGAACCATCTGCTTGCTGGACCACGAACCAAAGACGGAAGACTGTGTTTAATCCACAGCTTCCAATAATGTTCACTAATAGGGAACCACGGCATGGAAAATAAAGCCACCATGCAACCATGCCAGTAATTAATTTGTCTTATGCCAGATTTCTACAGCCGTCACAGTTTATGTTGAGGCCTCTGGGCTCTCAACACTCAAACCTTAGGAAATCACTCAGCCATACCGTGTTTAGCCAGTGCTCATTAATCTGAATGTACTTGTGCATGCAACGGGCCTTGACGCTGATTAAACGGAAATGCATGGACGCCTTAAACTGTTCAGTCATGCCTGGAGCTAGTCAATTCATGAACGCCAGCAACCCCCCGTCTGGACCCCGCTACACTTGACACAGATGCTTTTGAGGTCAGATGTACTGACCTCAAAGCTTTTGGACACATGTATGGTCTGTTGTCATGATAATGTGGCATTCACCGAATTGCCAACCTTGGATATTTTTCCTGCCCGTATCCCACATTCCTTTTTTGTGGCATCGAAAGAACCCGTTTCCATGGCTTTGCTAATGTGAACTGAGTATGTTCAATTAGCTCATGATAACAAGCTACACCTCATTGTAAGTGCTTTTTCAGATTAGATGGAGAATTATCGAATCTGGTACAAAACAATGCTTTCTGCACATATAATTTTCTTAGCCAACATCAAACGCTTTTCTTAAATAAGTAAGATCATCATCAACCAAGAACTCACTCTGTCGTTTTATTTACAGTTTATATTTGATATTGTGTTGCTATCCATGGAGGTAAATACAAGTAATGAGCCTAACTTGACAAAGTTAGGAGCAGAAAGTACAGATGTCATTTTCAAATGTAGTGGTAAAAAAAATAAATACATTAAAAAGCTCAGATACCTGGAATTTCTGTAAAGTGGGTATTACTTTACTAATGAAAGCATAGTAGAAGATTCTGACGACAGCCCAAGAAGCATAAGTGAAAATTACTGCAACTCGTCTGCTTCTCAGCGCAACATAGCCAAGTCAACAATAGAATGTAATGTACGTGGAAACAGGAAAGTAATTTCTGTTATGCCCTGTGGGGAAATTTTGATTTTAGAAATTGTATGTTGAAATGAATAATTAGATGGAGACATTTTAGTCTGAATTATAATCAATTGGAAGCCGAGCAGCATTCTGGATCCAATAATGGTCGACTGTAGTTCCACTGTATGTAGGGACTGTCCTATTGCACCTTAACGCTTGTAAGAGTATCACTCGGTACGTAAGAGCGACAGAGTGTTTAAACCACAACTTTTGGATTTTTTTGCAGTGATGAGCATCAATATTCTACAACGTAATTGCGAAGGATCAGTTTATTGCCTCCTGCTCATGCCACAAATCCAAAATTCTGCAAGCTGCTGATTATAGTCCAGATTGCCATGGCAACCGTCACAATTAACACAAGTCTGGCCGTGTAAGCACAAAATCCACTAAATCAGCGTGACAATTCCTATTCCGTGGCCTTTTCCACTCCTGCCGCAACACATGATGAAAAGTTACTTCCAAACACACTCTCCTGTTTCCTTACTCACATCGTTTATCTTGGTTACTATCGTTTGATTTGACGGTACATATTTGCAGGAACAAGTTGTGATACGTCCAACTATCTAGCACACTTTGCTCGGTCAGTAAATAAAACATTTCCCTCTTTAGTGCAATTGAGGTCACAGTTTATTATTAGAGTCTAGTGCACTTGAATCAAGCATCAAAGGATGAGCCAATCTGGCCCGGGGAGGTTCAGGAGAAGCCATTCATCCAGATCTTTTGTTCTGGTTTCTGATAGCAGCTTGGCTTAGTGACATGTTCAAAACCCAACCAAACATATCTCATTTCTTTATGTTTACAGTTAGATGTCAAACCGTGGATCAGTTTTGCTCTAAAAGGCTGTTGCATGTTTTATCACATCGAAATGTGTTTTTCCTGTCCCCTTCAATGTTCCTGTAATTATAACCCAAGCGATGTTATTGCCACTTCATTGGACTTTGGGGCATGCGTGAGAGTTCAGTGACTAAGTCTTAAGTCATCGCTGCTTCTGCTAGTAATATCGAAGCAGTCCTGTCATGGCACATCTGTGGTGAACCGCATTCATCCAAATACATCAGTCCCTGACTCATGTCTGGATCGACTGCTTCTGATGAGGCTTGGAAGCATCTCTTATGTTTAGGGATGGCCCAGACTGATACCAGGTATCAGTATTGGGTCGATAGCAGCCTTATTTTAATGCACTGGGTACTTAGGAAGGCTGCCGATACTCGGCACCGATACTTAAGGCAAACAAATCTGACATTGAGTAAATCCTTCTCGGCAGCAGTAGGCACAATACTGTGGCGGTTTCACACATTGGCGAATCAATATCTGCATCAGAAACAAAGGTGTTCATAATTTTTGTAATTGTGTTAAATGAAAATGTATGTATTACAAGTACCAGAGTTATCGGTATTCGGTATCGGTGAATACTCAAAGAATCCCCATACTGGTATTGGTCTGAAAAAAAAAAGTGGCATTGAACATCCTTTTTATGTTTATGGAAGAAGAAGTCTGCTTTCTTACTTGACTTTGGAGAAGACAATGTCGACATCGGTGAGGGTGACGGTCTTGCCGTCGATCACGCCGCAGTCCTTGCAGAGCTTGGACCAATTCTTCCCGTGCATGTCTTTGCCGGTAGCGCGCGTGTCGCCATGAATGGCGAATCGCCGGAACGATTCCTCTAAAGCTGTCAACTCCACCGGTGTGGATGAGCCCACACCTCCTTCGCTGGTCCCATTTGAGTCAGTAGAGAGCCTTTTGGAGGTACGGTCTCTTGAGTGTTCACTATGTGGCCTCAGTTGGCCCGAGCTGAAGTTGGTATTTTTGGCTGTCTGGACCTTAAAATCATCTAGTCCGTCTCTGACAAGAAAAAAAATGTCCGTCTGACCATCAGTGTGTATGACAAATAAACGGATAATAAGATCATACAAATGCAGTGACTGAAGGTTTTTTTTTTTTGTTTTCTCCCACACAATAACCAATCCAATCCAATCCAGGAGGTAGACAATATGTTGGAAGGCAGGTACTACACATTACAACACATGATTTTGTTTGTTTGTGCAAGTAACCCCGGAAAAATCAGCCCGGAGAGGATCCTAGTAGTTTAAACCTGTTCTAGAAGACGAGCAGACAAACTCTTCTGAAGACAAACAAACAAAAAAAAAAGATTTTGGCCAATGTGCTATTGATCCCTGTCAGTGAAGTGATGCAAGCAGGATTTGATTCTGACCAAATGAAAGTGCACTGTGATTGGACTCGTGCATTTGTTGTGGTCTTATGGTATTTTACAGGGATGAATGTCCTATTGGATTAGAAGCATAGACTGACGTGACCGCTAATGAACATGTAGCTTCTCAAACTTACTTCTGGTCTGCCATGCTTGTGCAGGAATTAGATTCCCTCTGTGCAGTGCTTGGATGAGCTGACTTGTGTTTTCTCTTTGTGCTGTGGAAAAGATGAAAATGGAGGTGGATACTGTGAGATGAAGTGCCCACACATGAATGCAATAGATAGAAAGACAGTAACAGTAGGTCTTTTCTCTCATGCGTTTCCAGTAGTAAACGTCATTTAATTCCCCTCATGCCATGAACAGAGTATCTAGCCAAATTCATGCATACATCTATTAAGTAGACATGTTTTTAGTGCTATCCTTACAAAGGTTGCTCTGCAGATCTTATTGCAAAGACTGAAGACGCAGCACGACTCATAAACTAATGGGATGGTCCAACCAAAAAATATCACCCACCTACAGTGCATTGTGATCAAAATGGTCACATACTGGGTTGGGATATTTCTTTAAATCACTATGGGATGGTTTTTACAGTAATTTTAGGTAGCTGATAAGATCTTTGACCATATAAGGACTACTTGTTTGAATAAGGAGAATACAGCACAGTACACCATAAAATATTGGATCAGTCCCTAGATACCATACAAATATGCACCTAGTTGCCGTGTTAAAACATCTTAGCATTCACGCAATAGGGTGTAGAAAAATAGTGACGAACAAACTGAGGAAAATTGAACATAACAGACTGACTACAAATATTCACAAAATGTCGCTACACACTGAGAGTAGCAGCACATTCACCTCGACCTCACCTCCCACTTGAAAAAAATAAAAAAAACCTAACATTGTATCTAAAATCCATAACGTAAAAAGCAGAAAAATGATATACTGTACCTAAAAATGAAATACAGTAAAATGCCGTCCGTCCCAAACTCAATCCACTGGTCCTGTATGCTCACCTTTGAGCGTTTCCCATAATTAACGAGGCATCCTTAAAGAGTGTGTGTAGCTCTGGCGAAGAAGACACCAAGAGTAGTTACCAGTTTAAATCGATACCGTACGAAATGTTCAGGCGCTTGCAAGAAGTCAGAACCGCTTTTGTTCACGTGACTCATGAAGCTCAAACTTAACCCCCCGCCCTCAACAAAACAACATGTAAAGTTCTGCCTATTGTCTCCATCAGCAGCCTATGGACTCTCAACACTTAACCTTGCATAGACGTTAATGGGTACCAAGGCGAAGAGTGACACAGCATTAAAAGAAAATATAAACGGCTGAATAATGTGTCTTTCAGGGATGCAAACACTGGGAGCCCTTTGTCTAATTCGAGGGCCCTCTCTGCACGACCCTCGCACATTTATTCACACACACATGGCGACATCGTAGACTCTCACTATTGACGCAAGGCACTTTGTCATCGAGGACTCGGGCCAACACCAGAGTTGAGTGTAGACAAAATCCTATTCTTTATTTTACCCCTCTGACATGTATTTTATGTTCATCTCTCATCGTTCCATTTTCTACCTTTTGAATGGGTGCTTTTGTTGAACTCAACAGTACATTGGTATGTGATTTTACAAGTGTGTTTTGGTTACTTGATATCAACAGATCATTTTCCGCGCTGATATGTTTTGAGCCTCGATTCCCCAAAGAACGTGACTAGAATTTTAGCCTTTTCATAAACAGCTTCTTTGCTTTTCCGAGAGAACTTTTTTAAAGGGCACTCCCATCAAAGGAATCTTGAACTTCGTCAAATGAAAGTCAATTCTTCTTTATGCCGGTTTGTAGTAAAAGACAAACGAACCGCACAATTTAGCTCCAGTCTTAGTTCCATGTTTTAAACGCGACTATTTTGTAGATGCTTTTCAGACTAAAGAGGCTTTAAAAAATTTTTTTATGAAGATGTGTTTTATTTTTATTCATTCATTCATTCATCTTCCGAACCGCTTTATCCTCACTAGGGTCGCGGGAGGTGCTGGAGCCTATCCCAGCTGTCTTCGGGCAGGAGGCGGGGGACACCCTGAATTGGTAGCCAGCCAATCGCAGGGCACACAGAGACAAACAACCATGCACGCCCGCACTCACACCTAGGGACAATTTAGAGTGTTCAATCAGCCTGCCATGCATGTTTTTGGAATGTGGGAGGAAACCGGAGCACCCGGAGAAAACCCACGCAGGCCCGGGGAGAACATGCAAACTCCACACAGGGAGGCCGGAGCTGGAATCGAACCCGGTACCTCTGCACTGTGAAGTCGACGTGCTAACCACTGGACTACCGGGCCGCCTTGTTTTATTTTTATGTATTTCAAATTTGGATTATCTTTACATGATCAAAATTATGGCTTTCAAATCTTGATCACGATTCTCAGTAAGAGTAATGGATCAAAAGATTGATATGTCATTAAAGTTGCCTAAATTATCAATGATTAGTTGATTAAAAGTGTATTAAGGCAAGTTAACACAAATGGAAAAAGAAACACCTCATCATAATACCTTGTTTCAACCCTACATATGTGTTACGTTTAAAGATGTTACCCGCTTGGAACGTTTTATATCAAATGAAACTCGAGACTAATAGTTGATATTTGTTTACGATAAATTGTGTCACTTGTGATTTATGCTAGCAACAAATACTCCAAACATTTGAATCCCCTTATAGGGTTTATCTTCCCCAAATATGAGACCCCTGAATCAATAGGCAGAATCCTCCCTTCTCCTCCAATTTATAGTCAGTAGTATCAAGTGTCCAAGTCAAGAAGACAACACGCCTCCTCGCACCATATGCTGACCAATGCAGAGAAGTAGTAAAAATATTACAATGACAGCTCAGATGCAACTGTATCCGTGTTATAGCTTTAATATGGAAACAAGCATCATTTTGTTGTTTTTCCAACCCTTCTAAGCTAGGCGGAGGGCAGCTCTCTGTGAGCGTATTGCAGCATGCTTGCATCCATTCGCCTTTTGGCAACATGCTCCACGCATGAGTGCTTCAACCATAAGTTGACCCAATTTTTAACTGCATCTATTTGGAGCTACAATACGCCATCACGGTTGGAAACATTCTATTCATGCTCAGGATAGGAGATCAGCCAGCGCAAGGTGCGAGCTGCCAAAGAATGTGCTTCTTTGGCAGACGGTGTGACACATAAAATGATGACATTGTTGACGGTGATGGGGGCATGGAGGGAAGAGAGTGTTAATGTTACACGACATCATGTCAGCGTATCACAGCGAACTCCATCTGTGCTATATCCCAATCCTTGCTTGGCAGAGGCTTTCGATTGGGACCGATCCGTCATGAAGTAGGGATCATCGCTTTTGCAGTCAAACCCCGCCCACATTCACCACACACAATTGATTCCAGGATGCTGATTGATGTCATTGTTTTTTTTTTAATGTAAACAAGATTTAAAGACTCCGTTTCAGGGTCAACAGTCTTAACTTCGGACGTGTGAAGTGTAATTTTGATAACAGGTGACTGCATGCATGGTGATGCTTGAGTTGCTTTTTTGGATGACTGTGTGGAAATTCCGATAAGGAAGCAGCTTTCGTCTTTTGGACCATGCATCACATAAACTGCTGAATGAGAAAACGCCAAAAAGTTAATCCTTACTCACTGAACTGAGCTCACGTGAAATTTGAATAACAAAGAAGATCGTTGCAACTGGAAGCAAAATTTCCCCCAAAATTTGGCTGAGTCCCAAATTTCATGGTGCCCTGTTTGAATTTGACGATTGGTCTCCAACCAAAATAGGGCTGAATAATTAATAGACTTTGCAGTTTAGGAGAGCCCAATTTTATACAGAGAGAGATTGTTTGTTGTTTTTTTAGTGAATCCCTAAAAGACGGCGAATCAAAGTGTTTTGCAAGTTCCCAACTCGAATACTGAAGTAGATCAATAAAATGTCTTTCATATTAATCCAAAATTCATTTGCCTTTATTTTAACGGAAGCTTGTAGGCGTCCTCATTATGTGTACAACACTAAAACGTTTTTGTAAAGTAAATGATATTGTCTCTTCAAGTACAGATTAATTTATTGCTCGGTTGTTAAAATAATTGCAATTTTGAGAGGGGACAAAATTTTTTTTCGTAATTTGATTATTTCTCAAACTCGTTCAACCCTAAAACAAAAGGCCTCCCGATTTCAATGTCAGTGTAACGATAAGGAGTTTATTCAGCAAAAGATAGATTGCTAGATCTATAATTAAAAAATGCATTTCTTTTTTTATATGACATGAGCAATGCTTCAAGATTGTACTACCTAATGACACTGGAATCAGCTCGAGGAGATACTGACTGTATTTGGTTTTCGTCACTGTCCCCCTCCCACCCTTTTAAAAGAAACATCAGAATGATATCATCACTGTGTAAAACAGACCCGTGGTCACCACTACCATACACGCTCCATCAGTCTTCGCCTCCCTGCGACTGCTCTGAATCACACATATTGGCGTGCACCGAGCTGTAGAGTAACAAGATGCTTAGAGCCAGCCGCAGCGGTTATTGTTGGCAGCAGCATTGAGCTCAATACAGACTGTGTGAAGAAAGCGTGACGCCATAGATGTCAACGGGAAAGGCCAAGTAGTAATTCTTTGGCTATAGCAGGGATGGCCAATTTAAATGCTGAAGAGGACCAGAGTTTATCATCATTGCTACTGGGGGAGCCAGATAGGACCACACACTTCCTAACCAGATGCATGACAAAAATGCAATTGTAAATATGGACTAAATAAGCGCGTATGTGCAAAATGCGTGCTTCCTGTATTTCAATTTTAATCATACTTTTCTTAATGCATGTTTAAATGAGCCATTATCCCAACATGACACAAAGGGTTTTAAGCAACAACCAGTGCAAAGGGCTCCACTGCATAAAAATTACTATTCAAGGATGGCACAGAGCTGCTGAACAAAAAACCAACACTAAGTGCAAGAACTCATTTTGTACTCCCCCCCCCACCTACCCCCCACAAAAATAAAGTGACTCAAATTTTTTTTATCATTTTGGGACAATGTGTTTCCGTCCTGTCATTCCAAATCTGCAAAAATGTATTCACATTGGAGTATTTTTAATGATGAGTGAAGAATGAATGGATAGGGAGAGGCATCAGCTGACTTTGGAGTGTCCAATTATTCTTCTTTGACTACCATATTATAATTATTGATGAATTAGCAATGTTGTCCTGAGCAGCTAGTACAAAGATAGGCTGCATTGCAACATCATTATAAATTGTATTTCTGGTTCTATTTATAATCTGCCATAACTGATACCCTTCTGCGGTCGCATCACAAAGAGCCCCCTCTAAACTCATTTGTGGAGTCAGTACTTTAAATACCTACAGGTCTCAAGTGTCAGGTTTACGATGCAACTTCAGAAGTGTACTTTCACCAGAAACATTGGTTGCATTCAATGTCAGAGGGGTTTTACTATTGAGGTTCCTTGTAACTCAGATGGATGAGAACATGTGTTCTTCATTTATTACAACAGAAGAGACTGTAGCCCAGGGATGGGCAACTAGCGGCCAGTGGCCCACAAACTTTTTTAAATGTACTGTATGTATTAATTTTTAATATTAATATTTAAGCAAACCACATAAAAATGCATTCAAAGATGGGATATATATTTTGCCCCCCAAAAAAATGGGCAAATTGGGGGTTGTGGGGGGGACAGGAAAAATCCAAAACATGAAAAAAAATTTTAAAAAAAAAACGGTAATACGCTAATCTGCGAGTTCCAAACTGCGAATATGCAGGGATCAACGTTTTGAGTTGTATTGTTACCGATTACCACTAGATGGCAGACAATTCCTAGATGCGCTTTCAGCAGGTCTTATACTGCTCCAGAGTGCAACGTGAGTAGGCCTCATACTTTTTGGTGTATTTGGAATGATATGCAGGACAAAGATATTACAGAGAGTTGATTTTTGTGAGAAAAAAAATTATATTCAAAATTTGTTCTTGCACGCAATGTTGCTTTCCTGTTCAGCAGTTTTGTGCTGTCATTGAATAGTACATGAGAGCCCTTTTGCTTTAGTTTGTTGTTTGCATCAAACTCTTTGTTGTTGGGTTAGGATAATGAATCTTTTATATATGCAAGAAAAATGTATTATAAAAAAATTAAATAGCCCATATTTTGCACATATGCACGTGTTTCGTCCATATTTTAAAAAGCATTTTTGTTATACATCTGGTTCAGAAGTGTTGCTCCAGCATTTAAATTGCCTATCCTTGTCCCAAATGTCAAAAAATAAAAATTCAAAGAGTGCAATATCAATCTTTTGTCTTTTTCTTCTGAAAAGGATGCAGACATATGCAACAGTCATAGTTTGAACAGTTGGAATGATGTTATTAAAAAAAAAAAAACTGACAAAATATGACATTTGTTATTACTTTTCCTCCATCTAAAGAGCCTAGGAGAAGCTGTCTGCTCCCTAGAAGCTGATCTGCATTGTGTTTGTTTCGGCATGTGGCAAGAGTACAAGGTGACATTTCTTGTCTCTTACCTTTGTTCTATTCGGCATATTACGTGATTGCCCCTACATTTGATCATGACCATTTCTATGGCTAGGTTTGAGCAAACGTCAAATAAAATGTGGCAAGCCACTTTTAAAATGACGTGATGGGCTTTAGTTTGACACATATACGAGTCTTCTTTTGACTGTTTTTGGAACGTGGGAGGAATCCGGAGAGAAGCACTGTGAGAACCTGCAAACTACACACAGGAAGGCCAAGAGTCAAACACGGAACCGCTTTACTGTGATGCAGATGTGCTAGCTAACCCACCGTGCTGCTCAATAAATATATTGTTGTCATAGTTAATACTCCATGCATGCATGCATGCATGCATTGGCATGCATGCATGGAGTGCCAGGAAGCTGATTAATGGGGCAATGCATCCTGTCTTGCATGCATAATTATGTAACAGGCCTACACATTAGCCTGACATGAAGTACTGCAGCCATAGGCCAGCTGCGGTGTCAGTCAGTCTCGTCGACCAATCAGCGCGCTCGCTGTGGTGCTTTTGGAAGATAAACACAAGCGAAGACACTCGTGTTGTTGACGTTACACAGACATGGCTGCGGCTGCAGCTGTTGCCCGAGACAAGTGTTACATAAAGCCGCAAATGCCACATTCACATAGACGTGCCTCAATAGTGCTCGTACAACGTCCAGATAATTGCACTCATCAGCTCCAGTAGCTGCATGCGGACCTTTAAAAAAAACAATATCACATATGAGGAAGCGGTGACGCAAAGGAATGCAAAAAAAAAAAAAAAGCGCACCTTCTAGAATCGGATGCGTTGATATAAGCAAACAGCCAATGACTGCTTTTAATATTATTTCAACACGCCTGAGCAATTAAAAAAAAAGATTAAATCAAATCAATCACCTGGTGACGTAATCTCCCACCTCGTTGTCAGTTAAAAATCATCGTTAAAAGAATCGCCTCCGTCCGTCTCTCCTCTCCTGTCGGCTGCCCGCGCTCGAGTCGGGCGATGATGGCTCGGTCCCCCCCCCCCCCCCCCCCCGGGATGCTGGAGAGAGAGAAGCCCACTGATTGGCTGCGTTAGCGCGGCGACGAGTTCCTCTCCTCTCGCTCGGCCGCGGTGCTCTGCGTAAGGGTCGACAAACAAGCACTCAACCAAAGCATCTTGTTTTGTTTGCCCGTAGAGGCACAATGATTGGCTGCTTGATTCACAAATATTTGTCATCCTTTAAATCCACTGTGTTTTAGTGAGATGTGTTGTTCTGTTTTTGTTTTTGTTTTGTAATCCCGGTGGACGTGGAGAGACAATTAGCTCTTTCGAGATCCTTGGGGAAGATGGAGCATACAAGCTGCCCTCTGAACCGGATTCTCCTTAAAGGCTGTTACACAACCAGTGTGAGCCTAATGGCTGAACTTGGATGGACATTATGTAACTTTGGAGCCCTTGCTGTAGCACCGTCATAACAAAGCCCTCACAAAAAAATTGAGAGGAAGACTTATCACCTAAGTGCATGAGGCCGTTGTAGAACCACCATCAGCCGTGCATCAAGTAGACATCAACTTTACTTTATTATTCTGACAAGCAGCCATTCACACCGATGGACAATGTACAAGCCCAGGGAGAAGTCCTCACGTGGAGGGCCCCAATTACTTGCAGTTACCTGCCAAGGTTAGCAGTTTTGCTTTCAGTCCACAAGTGGTAATGTTTAAGATGAGAAGAAACATTCAACTTGAATTTTCTGGTTAAATAATGAACTCAATTTTAAGCATTTCCCCCCACAGCCATTATGTTTCATATTTGTTATGCACCGTGCAGGCATGGATTAGTGTATACTGACTGAAACCTGGGGGCTCACACTCAGTATGACTGCAGCACCCCC
>CAAKHF010011823.1:0-11258 GCA_901007745.1 Hippocampus kuda
GAATGTGTCAAATATTGCTCCCACAAACTCACACGTTGCTAAAAAAGACATCTGGGTTTAGGTTTTTTTTTTTTTGACGCTTTAAACCAGGGGTCACTAATGTGCCCAGAGGCACCAGGTAAACCCCAACCACTACAGGAGTCACAAAAATCATTAATAATCAATTACTTTGGTTTTGGACAGACTCACCCCCGCCCACCCCGTTTTGAGGCAAAAATGTTTGCAGCTGAGTTGGATTTTTTTCCCCCTTCAGCCCCAATAACATCATTAAATTAAAGTCAAGCAACTTTGTCATTTTAAAACAGTGTATCAAACCGGTATTAATCGCCAAAAAGTAGCTCACAATTTCATAGTTTGGTGACCTCTGCTTAAAACGAACATGCAATCCAGTATAAACATCCATTCATCCATTGTCTGATCTGCTCATCCTCACGAGGGTCACGGGTGTGCTGGAGCCTATCCAAATTGTCTTCGGCCAGCAGGCGGGGGACACCCTGAACTAGTTGCCAGCCAATCACAGGCATAAATAGACGAACAACCATTCACACTCGCAATCACACGAGGGACAATTTAGAGTGTTCAGTTAACTTAATGTGCATGTTTTTGGAATGTGGGAGGAAACCGGAACATGCAAAGTCCCTCGCAGCACCTTACCTCTCTGAGCTCCTCTGCCCGCCTCAGACACTATTAGCTGTACCGAGAACTAAGTGGAGGCTCAGAGGGGATGTGTGTGTGTGTGTGTGTGTGTGTGTGTGTGTGTGTGTGTGTGTGTGTATATATAATATATATATATATATATATATATATATATACACACACACACACACACACACATGTATGTGCATAACACTTAAGTCTTATGTGACTTTGTTATATTTATACCTTCTCTTCCATCCAGCGTGAATGTATCTCTATGCACATTGGCCAAGCTGGAGTTCATTTAGGCAGTGCATGCTGGGAGCTTTACTGCCTGGAACATGGTATTCAGCCAGATGGACGGATACCGTCTGACAAAAGTATTGGTGGAGGCGATGACTCGTTCAATACTTTCTTCAGTGAGATTGGAACTGGGAAGCAGTTTCCCAGGGCCATCTTTGTTGATCTGGAGCCCACGGTCATCGGTCAGTAACCTCTGACTCCGCAGGGCATGTGCTCTATTGCTAATTTTACATGAAGTGAGCGCGACTTGGAACTTCAATAAAAATACATACAATATACGGTAGTTATTTGGATATCTCTTAAATGTTCAATTTTGTTTTCCAAAGATGAGGTTCGTACAGGTACCTATCGGGAGCTGTTCCACCCAGAACAGATGATCACAGGGAAAGAGGATGCTGCCAATAACTACGCCCGAGGTCATTACACCATTGGAAAGGCGATCATTGAGCTTGTCCTGGACAGGATTCGCAAGCTGGTGAGAGTGTTGAAAATGTGTTAAAAATACACAACTTTTATCATGCAGTTTGTCATCAAGGTAACTGATTGAAATGTTATCCTACTTAGGACTCTTGGTGTATACACAGTTAGTGCTGATTGAAAATAAGACTTGATCCTTTTCCAGGCTGATCAGTGCACTGGCTTGCAAAGTTTCCTTGTCTTTCACTCATTTGGTGGTGGCACCGGCTCTGGTTTCACCTCCCTGCTCATGGAGAGACTGTCAGTTGATTTTGGGAAGAAATTCACACTTGAGTTTGCTGTCTACCCCGCCCCTCAGGTGTCCACATCAGTGGTAGAGCCCTATAATTCCATTCTGACCACTCACAGCACCCTTGAGCACTTTGACTGCGCCTTCATGGTGGACAATGAAGCAATTTATGACATCTGTCGCAGGAACCTCGACATTGAAAGGCCAACCTACACTAACCTCAACAGGCTGTTCGGCCAGATTGTGTCATCGATTACAGCCTCCCTTCGGTTTGACGGCACCCAGAAAGTTGACCTGACAGAGTTCCAGACCAACTTGGTGCCCTACCCTCGAATCCACTTCCCTCTAGCCACATATGCCCCATTCATCTCTGCTGAGAAGGCCTACCATGAGCGTCTGTCTGTGGCCGACATCACCAATGCCTGCTTTGAGCCAGCCAACCAGATGGTCAAGTGTGATCCTCGTCATGGTAAATACATGGCCTGTTGTTTGTTGTTATTTTTTGGTGATGTAGCGCCGAAAGATGTCAACTGTGCCATCACTGCTATCAAGACCAAACGCAGCATCCAGTTTGTGGACTGGTGTCCCACTGGCTTCAAAGTGGGCATCAATTACCAACCTCCAACAGTGGTTCCTGGAGGAGATTTGGCCAAGGTGCCAAGGGCTGTCTGCATGCTGAGCAACACAACAGCTTTCGCTGAGGCCTGGGCTCGCCTGGATCACAAGTTTGATCTCATGTATGCCAAGAGGGCCTTTGTGCACTGGTACGTGGGAGAGGGAATGGAGGAAGGAGAGTTCTCAGAGGCCAGAGAGGATATGGCAGTCCTTGAGAAGGATTATGAAGAGTTAGGTGCTGACAGCACTGTGGATGAGGATCAAGATGGCGAGGAGTACTGAGGAGTATGATAGCCCGGGCTTAAAGAAGTTATCAGTAATAATATGACAGGTGCTGCCTGTGGTGGTGATTGCTCGGTATTAATAAACACATCCAAACTCCTTTGATGTATTTGTGATTTTGTGTGGCAGTAGAAAAAGATAAAGTAAATCGGATATTTTCAGGTTGTATCCAGGATAAAGTCAACATTGGTTTCCTTCATCGTTTTCTTGACTTAACAAGACTGACTTTAAACATACATTCTTTACACCGCTCGTTAAAATTTACTCTATTGCCAATAGAGTATCCAGTATAGTAATTTCTTGATTTTTGGAACTTTTTCAGTTCATCTCCATAACTTTAAGACATGACATGTCCCAACCATCTTCCAAAACAGTTTTCTTCAATGGGAAAATGGCGCTACCTGCTGGAGCTATATGGAACTGACGACAGTTTGCTGATAGGGGTACAATCTTAATGTTTTAACGTTTTTGGATTTTATCAACCTATTTTTGAGTCATCATTATAAGGCTCCACTTTTTAGGGGGTGCCTGCTCGTGAGGAGTGATTCCACTATCTACATTTTAAGAATACGAGTTAAGTTTTGTTCGATTTGTATTATTATTATTAGTATTCTGCTTATTATTATTAAGAGACATTTTACCTCCAGTCAGTTTTCTATGTGGCGAGTGGGCAGTTTATCACACATCAACAGGCAGCCGTTAAGAAGACTTATGTTGCGTTTGAATACAGGTCAAAAGTGGGACGGATTATTACGACAGTATTTTATTTGTTGCAACAAACAATTATGGTTTGGTAATTTTACAATTACATTTTATTACATTTTTTTTAAATACACAGAAATACACTGTCTCCCTTGGCGTTATTTTTCCTTTGATGGTCTTAGTAAGATTTACGAGTTACATTGGACGCAGCATTAAGGGGCGTGTCGAATGACGTCTGTAAACTCCGGCATGTTCTCGACTCTATTCCTTCTCTCAGCTGATTGTGACGTAATATTCACAACAACGAGGCTAACTGGGCCGGAGACCTGCAAGTTTTGACACTCGCGGAGGGGATCGCAGAGGCGACTGCTCTGCGCTGTGGCGAAGGGACGCTGGAGAGACACACCGGGAAGAAGAGACGATTCTAGAAACACGGCTATCTCTGTCAACGACCACCTCATCTTCTGTCAGGCTCACAAGGTAGGTCAGGTTACACGATCAGACTATTTTGTCTTTCGCTCTTGTCCAACACACACTGGACATTAAAATGAGGACTTTACGCTTAAGTCGCCAATACGTACAGGTTTGTTCAACCCCACTGCCTGCGAGTGGGATGCCAATGCTCTCGAAATACACTTATTGCTGCTCCCAGGGGCCTCGCGGTTGCACTCGGGGTTTTTGCATCAATTTGGAAACCCCCCACGACCCCCAGTCAGTGCTGACACTTGTGGCAGTCCACCAGTAAGTAAGATGGCATGAGAGCCCGAGTGGCTAAAATAGTCAGACCGGCTAAAATAGTCAAACGATAGCTCAACCACCAATTATTTGAGGTATTACATAGTTGTTTTTATTCAGATGCCAGTTATATGTACAGTCGTTACGTTGACTAAAAAGCAGAGTGAATAACCGCATACCGAACTGTATTCACATTCTCAAAATTTACCGAATAGCAGATTTTTTTTCTATTTGTGGCGTGGCTCCTACCCTAAAACTATATTATAATTTCGGAATGGTGACATTCCTTAATGTCAAAATACTGTCAGAAGAGACATGATTAGATTAGAAACCCAATTCCAATGAAGTTGGGATGTTATGTTAAACATGAGTAAAAACAGAATACAATGAATTTGCAAATCTTGTTAACTGCAGACACTACAAAGACAAAAGATTTAATGTTCAAACTGATAACTATTGTTTTTAACAAATAATCGTTAACTGAGATTGTAATGATTGCAGCATGTTCCAAAAATGCTGGGACAGGTAGCAAAAAAGACAGAGAGTTGCGGAATGCTCATCAAACACCTTTTTGGAACATCCTGCAAATGTACAGGGTAGCTAGGAACAGTTGGGTGCCATAATAGGGAATCACAGGAGCTTCCCTGAATTGCCCAGTCATTCACAACCAAAGATGGGGCGAGGTTCAATTTGTGAACAGCTGCATGAGGAAAAAAGTTGAACAGTTTAAGGACAAGGGCTCAGGAACCGTTCAGAAAACCAATGTCAGTAAATACAGTTTGGTGCCACAGCCATAAGTGCAACTTAAAACTCGACTCTGCAAAGAAAAAGCCATATAGCAACATCACTTTGCCGGCTTCTCTGGGTCCCAGGTCATTTAAGACGGACTGATGCAAAGTGGAAAAGTAGTCTGTGGTATGACAGTCCACACTTCAAATACTTTTGGGAATTTGTGGACATCGTATCCTCCGGGCCAAAGTGGGAAGGAACCATCGGGTGCTTATTGATGCAAGGTTCAAACATCAGCATCTGTGATGGTGTGGGGCTGTGTTAGTGCCAATGGTATGGGTAACTTACTCATCTGTGAAGGCGCCATTAATGCTGAAAGGTACATACAGGTTTTGGAGAAACACCCTTGCTTATTTCATCAAGACAATGCCAAACCATGTTCTGCACATGGTACAACAGCTTGGCTTCGTAGTAAAAGCGTGCGGGTACTAAACTGGCCTGCCTGCAGTCCAGACCTGTCCCCCATTGAAAATGTGTGACGCAGTAGGAAGCCTAAAATACGTCAATGGAGAACTGTTGAATAGCTTCATCTGTTCATCAAGCAAGAATGGGAACGAATTCCACGTACAAAGCTTGCACTTAAGGGTTCTCAGTTCTAAAACGTTTGTTGAATGTTGTTCAAATAAAACGTGATGTAACACAATGGTAAACATGGCCCTATCCCAGCTTTTTTTGTAACGTATTGCAGCCATAAAATTAATCAGATTCAATATAATCGGTTCTCAAAAATCTGCCCTCAGAAAGATAATGTTCACTTTTGATTGGCAGTCACAGGGAAGGGCAAAAAGGTAGTGCAGTGGACACCCGCTATTCCCGGGATACAGGGATCGGACCAGACCGCAAATAGAAAAACTACATATGTTACTGACACTGAGTGAAATGCATTGGCGGAGGGACCGGGGTGGGTTGGGGAAGAAAACAAATCTTCCAAAAACACTGAAAAGCAATTCAATTGGCTTTTTCCATGAAAAATGGGTAGAAATGGGAAAATAAAGCACCCCTCCAAAAAACAAGATATTAAAAAGCATTGAGGAAAAAAAACAAATCTGAAAATAATAGGAATTTGCGGGTACCAAACCATGTACGAGCATGCGGTGCTCCACTGTATTCACTCATTACATTTCCAGACCTCCCACTTTCCTTCCTTCCTTCCTCCCCTCTGAGTTTTTAGTTTTGTGTTCTTCCAGACTCACTTCACTGGAACCTGCTTTTCTGCCTTCCTTCATTCAATCCCTACCTGCTTCGTTGTACCTCACCTATTTGTACTCATGCGTACTGTCTTTCCTTTTTCTTCTTTCCTTCTCTCTTCCTTAATTTCCCCATCCTACATTCCCTCAGAACTTCCTTTTCGTTTGCATTCTTCCTCACTTTGCTTGAAACTACTTTCTTTTTCTTCTACTAAAAAAAAAAAAAAGTTACATTACAGTTTATCAACTGTTGCCTTCTGCTTATTCTTGCTCACATTGCTGAATCATGCCAGCATCTGAGTTTTTGCCATGAAAAAGTCGTGTGAAATCTGTCAAACGTATTTCTTATACACATGGCGTGTGGCGTCCAAACTTCAGGGATGGCACTACACCAGGGTTAGTGGGTACTACAGCCCCATTAGAAATCTGTGTAGCCCCAGTTAAGCCACTCCAGTATTTTATTTCATATTCTAAAACATATTTTTAAAAGATTTTCTCAGCGCCCCTATGTTTCAGTCAAGCCCCCCTTTCTCTTGGAGGCGTGCCTGCCAAACATGCAATGTAATCAATTCATTAAATTGTTCACTATTTATCTGCCACCTGAATGAATGAGGATTCTTTGCGATACTCTATTTTGGAAATTGCAGAATGTTTGTCCAGCCTATGAAAGTTGATCTGACATTGCACTCTATAAGTGTGTCCCTTTTTGTTCCCAGCAAAGTGGTGTCGGGGGGTGACAGGAGGCGTCATGGTGGATTACTACAACATCCTGGGAGTATCCAAAACTGCAACTCAGGATGACATCAAGAAGGCGTGAGTATTGCTGTCCTCCCAAATGTGACAGCAATGTCAGGACTCCAGCCTGTGAGAAATTGGCTCATTATTTTGTTTGTCGTATGCCGCGATGTCCCTAATGTGTGTTTTTATGTTATATTTATCCTATTTATCCACATTCAAGTATTTAAAAAAAAACAAAAAACGTCTCTCACTATGCTGTTGGTCACTTCATTTGGTGTCACAGCGCCCACATTTGTGTTTTTGTTTCAACTCAGATATAGGAAACTGGCGCTTAAATGGCATCCTGACAAAAATCCAGACAACAAAGAGGAAGCAGAAAAGAGGTTTAAAGAAGTTGCTGAGGCGTATGAAGTTCTCTCTGACCGTAAGTCTCGGTACAGGTTGACTTGTCATGTTACTCATCTGTGACGGGCAATCGTTTTCTGACATTTGATTTCATTGTCATATTACTCCAGTCTTAAAGATTTGACACTGGCTCCCAATCAGATCGAATAGATTTGAAAATTCTGCTGCTGGTCTGTAAATCATTGATTGATTTGTGTCCTGAATACAATTAAGAAATGATTTGATGATAAACCTAGTAGAGTGCCGAGATCTGTCGACTTGGCTCAATTAGTGGAGTCCATCATTCGATTTAACTATTGTGGAGCTGCATTTTGCTGTTAGGCTGCACACAAATGGAAAAAAAAAAGTTGCCAATAGAAGTTAAGTCAGCCTTGAGTGTGAATACTTTTAAATCCAGGTTAACTTTACTTTAAGGTCTTCTGAACACTTTTTGTAATCATATTTTTTTTTCTTTGAGTTGCTCACTTTTCTGTGAAGGCATTTCAATGATGTTCTTTTGGTAATAATATTTGTAAGCTACTTTAGTTTTCGCTGCTTTGCTTCTGAACGTCATTAACTGTTGTCTTTGTAAATGCTTAGTTGTAGGTGTTGGGTCTTTGCCCGTGTGAAACACATTGTGTGCGATATTATTGTTATTAATAATAATAATACATTTCTTGAGTGTTTTGAAAGGCGCTTATAAATGAAATGTCTTCTTCTTATTATTATTAGAGTTGCCTTGCCATACCTTGCCATTCACTGATTATTTGTTTTTTTTGTACAGAGAATAAACGGGATGCCTATGACAGATATGGGAGTGATGGAATGAGATACTCAGGTATAGGAAAGAGCCATTTTTTTGCCTCCCTCACATCTGCTTTCCTTTTTGAGTCCGTTTTTCAAATTTTCTGCTCCCCCCCATGTTTTCTATTAACTTTTTAAGTACTTTTCCCACCCAGGCTCTTCCAATTCAGACTTCTCTTCAGATTTCCCAGGATTCGCCTTCACATTCCGCAGCCCAGATGAGGTTTTCAAGGAGTTTTTTGGTGGCCAGGATCCTTTCGCCAGCTTCTTTGGTAAATCATGCACAACAGGTTTGAATGATTGCTTCCAGGATGTTCAAAAATGGGTTTCATTGACAATAAGTACATTGAATTTTGTACATAAAATATGAATGAAGAAACAACATGTAACGAATTAAAACATTGAGTCAAGGAATCCGAAAAAAGGCGTATGCCAACGCCTCACCTCTCTGTAAGTGTATGATTTACATCCGTACAGTCTAAACAAAGAAGGATAAAATAATATACATGAAAATAAGCTCCTAGAATATTCAAAAACCCTTGGTAATCAGGTAAAATGTGTTTTGTTTTATTTATTTTTAGTATTTGTGAAGTCGATGTATGCTGTTTCCTCTCTGCTTCAGTGTGTAATGATTTGAAGGAAGTCAGACTAAATGGAAACTTGCTTTTTAAATGGTTTTCTTTTTGTGGATGATTCAGTTTGGCACTTCGATTATTGTTCTTCAGAAGAAACACCCAACCTGCTTGTCTGTGAATGAAAAACAACCCTGACAATTTGTCTACTTTCCATTAGATGACTTCTCATCATTCGGGGGTTCGTCCTCCCGCCTGGGGCCGAGCCGGTTTTTCTCGTTCCCTTCATCTGGAGGTAAAGTCTTCACACATGATGACACATCCTACGACACATATTGAATTAAGAATGCCTACAATTAAAAACGAATACCTTTTTGTGTCTTTTTCTTTTAATTCTTCAACAGCTGAATTTACATCTTTTTCATCCATGGGTGGTTTTCATGACATGGGAAGCATGGAAGGTGGTAATTTCAAATCTGTGTCAACTTCCACCCGCGTCGTAAATGGCAAGCGCACAACCACCAAGAAGTAAGTGCCTTTGTGACCATTTCAGTGACACATTTACCGCCATCCCCCATTGCAATATTATGTAAAAATGCAGTTTCGATAAAATGCCAATTACAGTATCAGCAGAATCACTTCAAGTTCACTGTTTGTTTT
The DNA here is from genome assembly GCA_901007745.1 of Hippocampus kuda. NCBI lineage: Eukaryota > Metazoa > Chordata > Actinopteri > Syngnathiformes > Syngnathidae > Hippocampus > Hippocampus kuda. The sequence goes on from CAAKHF010011823.1 coordinate 9,114, forward strand.
TGCCCTTATTTTGACCATGATTTAAGAACAGTTTTTCTACTTGTATGTACTGCTACAGTGGAACCTCTGAAGTCAACATCACACTTGTTCTCTGGCAAAAAAAAAAATATATAAAAAGCCAGGGTAAAAGCAGTACATTATGGAGAGTAATCATTTGATGTTCACAGAATAGTAGTCACTCAAGATTTGCTAACATCTCATTTGATGTGCTGAAGGTTGTTCAAAAGCTTCTAGCAGAAGTGTATGATGCGGTATTTCAATATAGTCCTCCACTGAGACTTTTCCTGGCTTTGAGCAATCGCCTGCTCTAGAAGTTTGTTATTTTCATCAGCGCTGGTTGGAGCAGTCCTTCCGCTGTATGTTTTGTCAAGGATAGATCCCATTCTGAGGAGCTTGCCATGGATAGAATAAATTGTGTATTGTGCTGTGCAGTGCGATGGCCATCAAGCTTTTCACACTGGCACCGAACAAGAAAAAATTTATGCCAGGTGGCAATTTTGTTTGCAACGCTGCTCCATTGCCGATTTGCAAGCTACTGGCACGGGAATGATGTGCTTCCAAAAAGTGCAACTGTCAAATGTTGATGGCCTTACGTCTGTTCGAATGACACCAAAGGTGAAGTAAAAAAAAAAAAAAAAAAAGATAATTTTACTGTGACTTTTGACACAGCCTGTACAGATGCGTTCATGCCTTCAATCCTAAAATATGTCACATTTTCTATTTTTCTGAAACAAGCTGTACGAGTGTGGCCTATTTTCATAGAGTCGCCAAGAAGAAATGTTATCATTTATCAAGAAGAAATCTTAACAGCGTAGTACACACATAACATAACTCACTGAAATATGTTTTGAATCGTGTTCTGTTTTTTTTTAGGATTAGAGAGAACGGACAGGAAAGAACAGAGATCGAAGAAGATGGCGTGTTAAAGACTGTGCTAATTAATGGTAAGGGTATTTTATTTTTGTATGTTTGTTGATGAAGATAATCATTGATTGTATGGGAACAAATTTTCAAGCGCTTTGTTGTTATACCCCCCCACCCAGGCGTACAGGATGATATGGCTCTCGCATTGGAACTGAGTCAACGAGAGGGACAGCCTCATCAACCACCTCCAAATCCCTCAATCCAAAACAGATTACGTCATGAAACCGGGAGAACCTGGTCCAGCCCGTATTCCACTGGCACACAACGCTCGTTCAGTGCCGCCCCTTTCTACCATTACGGGGGCGTTACTGGACGCGAGCAAGACGAGGATGATGAGGATCTACAGATGGCGTTGGCGTGCAGCTTGTCAGAAATGGAAGCCCAGCAGAGAGCAACCGCTCCCGACTTCTTATCAGGTGCCGGGGGCGGGGTCAGAGCTGTCATTGATAGAAGTGATGATCAAAGAGGAAGCGGGGTTGTTGAGACGGAACATTCACACTCAGGCGCTAGTGACAATGTTGCTCCGGTTGAAAAAGAGAGTACGCTTAGAGAGGATTCAGGGCCTGGAGATGTAGTGCCGCAAGACTCTGCCGTGCAAAGTAGTCACGGCGGTATGAAGAAGAAGAAGAAGTGTGTCTGCATTGTGTGTTAATGCAGCGTGCGTCCTAATTCTATTGAGTTGCCTTCGCCTTCACATTTATGCCAGAGGTCACCCAAAGTTGAGGCTTTACGTTTATTCATTTTGTTTTCAGCAGCTAAAATGGATTGCATGCAAGTAAACATCAAAGATTGTTCATGAATATGCATGTGCAACTATGCCATTTAACACGACTTAAGAGAGTCAATAACAGGAATCTTCTTTGTAATCAGTTCCTGAGTGAGTGAAATTTACCCCCTGAAAAAGGGGAGGGGTGGAGGTGAAATTGAGTTGAGGTTATGTGTGTGTGTGTGTGTGTGTGGGGGGGGGGTGTATATAAGATAATCACTTTTCTGCATGCATTTTTGTGTGTTTTTGGTCAGTGTTGATAAATAATGTTGATCTCATTCAGTCATTTTCAAAGGGAACATATCAGAACTGTGACACACTGAGCCCAGTACAGCACTCAGGATTATAATCCAAAAGTAGACCACAGAACATTCGCTGTTAATGCACGTCTGCTTTAAAAAAAAAAAAAAAAAAAAAAAAAAAAAAAAAAAGAAAAAAAAAAAAAAAAAAATAGA
>CAAKHF010011823.1:14634-32096 GCA_901007745.1 Hippocampus kuda
GAGGTTGTGGGTTCAATCCTGGCTCCGGCCTCCCTGTGTGGAGTTTTCATGTTCTCCCCGGGCCTGCGTGGGTTTTCTCCGGGTACTCCGGTTTCCTCCCACATCCCAAAAACATGCATGGCAGTGTAATGGACCACTCTAAATTGTCCCAAGGTGTGAGTGTGAGTGCGGATGGTTGTTCGTCTATGTGTGCCCTGCGATTGGCTGGCAAACGGTTCAGGGTGTCCCCCACCTACTGCCCTAAGACAGCTGGGATAGGCTCCAGCATGCCCCGTGACCCTTATGATGGTAGAGCGGTTCAGAAAATGGATGGAAGAATGGATAATAACAATAACAAATAGCATTTGGCCAGGGTATGAATAACTTTGGCCTGTACAGTACATTAAAATTTGTCATTTTTGTACCAGTTGCCATTCTACACTCTCTTTTAAATTATCTACTAATCTGTGATTCATCCATCCATCCATCCATCTCTTCATTGACCCAAGCCGCTTATCTTCACAAGGATTGTGGGCGTGCTGGAGCCTGTCCCAGCTGTCTTTGAGCAGTAAGCAGGGTACACCCTGGGCTGGTTGCCAGCCAATCGCAATTGATCAATCCAGAAATATCTTCATGTAGGTGTAGGTGGATGCAGAGCAGACTCACCTTTGGCCATGCGGTTAAGCACCATGTCGATGAGGATGTATGTGCCAGTCCTGCCAGTGCCGTCACTGTGGTTGCGGCCCAGCAAAAGAAAGGTCAGAGTATACATTGCATCCACTTTTTGTCAACGTACAGCACTGCGTAAATCAATTGCTCTTTCAGTAGTTGCTGTCAAAGTACAGTGTGTTTGAATTGTTAACTTAACAATGTATTCTGCTGGTCATAAAGTGACTAACAACAGGGACTACTGTGGTCAAAAAGCAAGTGGCTCTTGTTTAAAACTTTCATACTTCGTTTTCCTGTAATTTTGATATTTTTGTCAGGTAGTGCATTCATTATTTTACTTTTTTACCTGCAGTGAACAATAATAGGGCAGGAACGACCTCTGTAGCATTTATTCACCTTCCTGAAAAGCATCAAAGAGAGGGAATAGGAGAAGAAAATAGAGCAAAAGACACAACAGGAGTGCGTTACTGGCCTCTTTCACAAATTGTAACAGAGCGAATGTTTTGAGAAGGAGAATTATGGCTGCATACACATCATTATGGAGATGGAGCCACAGTTACTTGTGACTTGAGGATGAATTAAAATCAATTAGAAATCAGAGCAAGAAAGAAGAATGAAATGAATTATGCAGTCAAGGATGACAAGATGAGCTATATGAGATGGTAAAATAGTAGAAAGCCCCGGATTCACTGTCCCTCTTGCAGTAGCCAGTCACACCTGCCAATGCTCATTTTTGTGACTATGCAACTGGAGCCAGAGTACTAGCTGCAAACCGCAAAAATGACACTGGGAGATGTTCGAGTACAAACCTGCACATCTAGATGTGCACTGGGACAGAGGGAGAGAGACAAGGAGCAGTGAATGGAATGGGCAGAACACAAAATGGGAATAAGGATGAAGCTGAGAAGCACTTAAGACACAATGTATGTTTTATCTTTCTCCTAAACTGTTTTAGACAGATTGTTGTGTGGTAAATATTGATGATGTGTGAGAAGACAAAATACAAAAGGGTAATGTTAGACCATGTTGAAGTCGAAGATGAAAACTAAAGGAGGGAGTGAATGGCTACTGAACTGGGAAATATTTTATTTTCCAGTTTGTGCAAAAACAGGGTTCATGCGCATTTTGTGTCTGTCTGCTTTCACACCTGCGGAAGTCAAGCAGGGGCCGTGTTGAGGTGGGGATTCCGTCAACCGGCCAGCTCAGGAGGTGAAATTGCGTTAAGGTTCTCGTCTCTTGTGTCTGGACATTCTTTAAGTAGAAGCTACGCACCAGGAAGTCCTTGCACCAGATATGCTCTGACACCAGGTTTACCTATAGAGGGGACAGGAGGCAGAAGGTCACCAAACCTGACTATATCTTTTGGTTTTATTTAAGATGCATCCAGACTACAACCACAATACGGTAATTACCATATCTTTAAAATGTCTCTCTAACAATAACAATGGAACATTTGATCTTGCTTGATTGTGCAAATGTACCCATTGATATGACTAATTAATCACTACCATAGTATGTCACCAGGGGGAAACATAACATGTCTTTGTTTTTGAATTATGAAAAGTCCTGTAAAACTTGATGAAAAAACAAACAAACAAAAAAAAACTTGCCTCATAGATGTGGTAGAGTGATGAACCCTCATCAGGCCAATATCTTTCGCTCTGTTTCTGTCCATCCTCCGCCAGAGCGGACATCATCACGATCACTGTGCAGCCATTCTCCCAAACCATCTGAAGTAAAAACACGCATATGTATGGCTGTCTACACATCTATCGGCGGATGTCAAACTTTTAACAAGCTCCCAAAATATTGAGCTCACATATCACATAACATTGGCATCGGACATCTCATATGCATGCGACGGTGGTCTTTACTTTAGGTTTCACATTCACCATGACGCAAGTTATTTTGTACACGTCAAATGATCTAATGCGTGAACTGCATTCAATAATGTACTAACCTGCCAAAAATCAGCCACTGTGTGAGGCAGAGGTCCCTGAGTGGCGATATACGCTGGCTGGCGCGGGTCATGATCAAACTATTGATTGAAATGGAATAAGAAGGCAGGGTTAGTGCGCTTGAACCTATAGCAGATTCTCTCCTGATAAGAGACTGTATAATACTCTTCGAAAAGATTCTAATATGACTCATAATTTCTATTGTATGATATTCAGCATAGAAACAAAATCCAACAACAACAACAGCATTATAAATCACACATATTTATTTTACATCAATTTAACAACTGAGTGAAGCATTGGCGTCATGACAAATATAGTACTTTTAATAAAGAAAAAAGATTTACGATGAAGCTGGCATTGATGTAATCTTGTTTTCTGGGGTTCAGCTCCCTTTTCAACTTCACGCGTGAGTGGTCGTCTGCGAAGAAAAAGGTGGAGACTGCTCAACAATAAAACAAAGGAAATAGAGAAGTGATACATAAACCCACTTGGGTCACTAATGTGATCATGTGCTGGCGGAAAAGAAACGACACATGGATGAACTGACATGGGAGTGATTCCGCTTGTCTGTTTTTGGCCATGTTGCTGGGAGTTTGAGCCGCAGCCACTGAACTGGGGTCAGCCTGGTAGGAGCAAAGCGCCTCCCACTCCTTCTGAAGGCGATCCTTGTTACGAAGGTGGTCCTCCATATAGGACTGACAGAGAGAGAGAGAGACGCGAGACATAACTACGAGGTTTTCACGGTTATTTGCGGTTGGATCTGATGGTGTGTTCACATACCAGAATCATGTGACCGGTGGAGATGTCCATATTTGACTGGGCGGGCTCTTCACTCCAGGATGGAGTGGAGCTGTGGGTGGAGGACGGGCTATGCTGTGGTCCATCGCTGAATTGGGAGGAAACGCTGCTCACACGTGATGTATCCGTTCCCCGTCGCCCGCCGGCACTCGTGGCGGAACCTGCCATGCCACTGCTCGCAGCACCCGCACAGTCCTGGCGGCACAGAGATGATTTGGATGCCATGTGCTGTCGACATAACTCCTGAATGTGCGATAGAGACAAGGAAGAGTTGGACCACTGATGCAAAACTCAGCCCACAGTTTTTGTGAATACTGACAGCCCAAAATATTTATTTGATATCCTTGGTAGCCAACTATGGTCTGTGTACTGGTATGCTATTTGTCCTGACCAGTAAGACAATTCAACGAGTAGAATGACTCGAGTGCATTCGTAGAACCGACTGGATGTTACTAGGAATATTTTTTCCACTACCATTGCCATTTTTGACTTACTAGTCCTACCGCATTCCAAAAACATGTATGGTAGGTTAATTGAAGACTCTAAATTGTCTTTAGGTGTAAACGAGTGCTTATGAGTTGAATGTGCGCCCTGTGATTCGATGCCAACCATCTCAGGGATAACACTGGCACAAAGTCATCCGAAAGGCTCCAATTACTTGCAGATTTTTGCAATTCGATTGGTCCCTTCCACTCATCGCAAATCCCATCGTGGATAATGCATGACATGGGACATAAATTCGTGTATGTCAACATATGTGTACAGATTATGAAGATTTTATGACCACGATCTTGAGTAACAGACAGGATCACTGGACAGTCATCATAAAACAACAATGCCTTGTAGTATGCCATGTCCTGCGCAAACTGCATTTACTGAAGGAGAAAAAATATTTTGGATGCCAAAAATATGTGTTGGCTTGTGCATTGACATTATTTGCAGTATAAAGTATACAGGATTTAAGTCGGATTGAAAAGTGGTGCACATATATTAGCCCATATTAATGCAGTTATGCATATATTTAAGTCGATGATGCAGCATATTGAGGATGTGTAGTTATGAGAAATTAGCAAAGCCGTGAAAGAGTGTCTGAAGGTAAACTACGCACCTGATAATCAAAGTGTGTTTCGGCTCCTCCCTCTGGCCCCAGACCAAGTTTGCCATTGGCCACTTGGTGAGCGTAGTGTCTGAGGCAAGCGATGGCCACAGCCAGCATCAACACACCCCCTACCACTGCCATGGAAACTAGTGTGATGACCGTCCCACTGGAGCCCTGGGAAACCCTGGTTACCTGAGGGAGACCCTGTACATTTGTCCTCTGGAAAAATACACACAAACACAGAAATGTATTCTGTTATACACTATACATATCTGCAATATTATAACATCACTACCGCCCACACTCATGTACGTGCACTCCAACCTGACATTCATATTAAAATGGCCTTTTGTTGATAATCCATTATTTAGGGGGGGAAAAAAAATCATTGGTGATGACTCATGCAGGCAGTCAGTGGGAACAGGGGAATAGGTTAATGACACCTGTTGTCATAGCACCTCGGATCTGGGCGCCACTGTCGGGGAGTGGAGACAAAGCACCACGGCAACGCATGGCATTGCTCTGTTAGCAATGTTGTCACTCATTCACTCAGGAACATTCAGGCAAGCACAGTGGGTACGGGGGGAAAAAAAATGTACCAGACAGAAAAATGTTGAACATGTCTTAGTTACATTCAAATGAGAGTCAATACTTGAGCTGAATTCAAAATACCGTCTTCACAACAGTAGTTACCATAGATAAGTTTTGATTCGACATAAACCAGAAAGGTATTAATCTTATGTAAATAAATATTGTTGTGGGTGTAGTTTGTAGTGCTGTAGCACTGTTCTACGTCACACCGATCTGTTCTTTAATAGTTTAATTTAATAGATCATTAAAAAGGTAAAAACAAAAAAAGAAGATGAAAACATCTCTCAGGATGATGCAGTGAAGTTCTATTCCACTGTTCCGTATAAACCAAAGGGCAACGGCAGAAAATAAATGGCTCTCTTCACCAAAATTCAACAGTCGTTGCCGCTACACACAACAGTTGACAGCGTTGGTAATTACAAAATCATTTTTATTGATTCTGAATTGGCCTTTTAGATCAGGATGTAAAAGGTCTTCCACAATAATCACCTTTCTAACTGACAAGTCGAAAGGAAAAAAAAGAAAGATGAGTATATTTTTAATGCGACAATAAAATTGTTCTTGTTATATTTGCTGTTGATGCAATAAATCAGTAGTTATTCACTTGCCTTTCTGAACTAAAAAAAAAAAAACAAAAAAAAAACTTCTACTGGTTAAATATGATGCTTGATTAATTTCAGACTTTTTAGAGAAGCCCAGTGATTAAACTCAAATTTGGGTATAAAAATGTGTATTTGAAATTCCTGTCTCCTGAGTATCGTGGTAAATTTTCAAGAGCTCCGTGAGATTTGAAAAAAGATAATTAATTAAAGCACATCATGATGCCGGATGGGCTTTTCTCTCTTTTTATGAAAGGCGGCCTAATACAATACAATACAATACAATACAATACAATACAATACAATACAATACAATACAATACAATACATCTTGATTTATATCTAATCTACAGTATTTGTTGAGCACTGTATGCATGTGCGTGTATATCCTGTACCTCTCCCACACCAGTCTGTACAATCTTCAGGCTTGTCTCAGCCTCCAAAAAGTTCTTTTCAGACACTATATTGAGAAACAAATAAGTACATCAGTGTCGACCGTGAGAGGACTAAAAGAAAGCTTGGCGAGATTCACTTTGAATGTGAGAAAATACAAATTGCGTAGCTCTAAAGCTGCATGGCTATGTTTGATATTCTAGTCTCACCGGCTTTCGCTGCCACCTCTGCAGCTGTCATATTGTGCTCGTTCTGGCGGATCCGAAATGTCACTGCCGGTCCCACCACACTAGTGGCACAAAACACACATGTGCACACAAACTGTCAAAAGAGCAAGTTGTTTGTATTGACTGTTAAAATATACTTGCATGCATTGCGCAACACACACACATCCAAATCGTCACACCTTATATTGATGAAGCTTCTGATTGTCAGGTGTATTTTCTCAGCCAGTAGCTCCAGAAGCTTCACAGCATCATACCAACTTAGAGAGCTGGAAAGGAGAACCTTTATTGTGCTATTGTATCACCGTTTCAATGACCTCCATCGCTGCTGCCCCGCCCAGATAATTAATAGTTTTAGAATATCATACCAGTGTTTTTTTTTGGTGGGGGGGGGGCAAAAATAATAATAGCTTGAATTTCTGCTTCATTAATCAACTCAAAAACAAAAAAATTGCATTATTGTGGAATTCCACAATGCAATAGTTCGAGCAACAAAAATCATCCGTGGTGAACTCTTTGTTAAAAATCAACAACATAGAAAAGTGAATATGTTCCAAATTTAAACAAATGATCAATAAATTCAATCAAGACTGGTGGAATGTTGTACAGCACATTTTTAAGTGCAGTTCAGTTGTATTTAACTTTCTAATACAGTGCAATACATTTGTATTTAATCTTTGGGAACTGTTACAGTGGCTTTCAATAAGAAATACAGCTACACTTTTTCGGAATAAAACCAATTTTTTTATTTTAGGTGGTGTTCGGTAAACAAAGTTTGAGAACCATTGCAATAGATTTTGATTTTAGAGCGACAGTAATACTGACCTCTGGTTGGTGACTATGTAGCCATACTCCTCTTTGTTCCCTGTGGCCTCAATTTGTGGTATTCCATCCTTCTCCAAACTTGCTCCTTCTTCAGGAGCAACCGATAGGGCTTGGGAGGCTGACGGAGGGGCCCCTGTGCTCTTCGTCCTAGGTGTGGCTACAGCTGACACAGGTTGTGGGGCTTCAGGGGCATCAGGTGCAATCGGGACAGAAGCCAGCTTATCTGTCTTCCTCGGCATGGTGTCTGTTTTTAACAGTTCAATCTATTTCGAAGAAAGACAGGAGAGTTTTTCGGGTTGAGACTTTTGCAACTGGATATACTACAGAACATGATGCTTTAGCACATTCCCGTAATCAAAGTGAATTAAACTATTCTGAGCGTTTCTGTTCCAGCTATGTTGAGTTGTCAACTCAACTCAACTCCAATTTATTTAGCCCCCCTCTCTGTCCATTTTTAAAACTCATCTTACAGATAGATGGTGACATACCTCCTTGAGAGTGACCATGTCCTTCTCGTTTGGATCTGTTTTGAGAAAAGAGACACAAAGCAAATAAAGTTGATTCAAAACTCAAATTTGAAGTTTCTGGATGGCAAAACGGGTTGCACACAGTGTGTGGAGACAAATCACTGAATGTATCAATGGGACTGTGCTCGACCCTTTAGTTCTGCCAAATGTTCTGAAGGTTTCGACAGACACACTCTCAAACCTTTGACAAACGCTTCCCAGAAGAGTGGAAGCTACTATATTATAGTGTTAAATGTCAGATAAACTTCATATTATCTCCCATTGTTATTTCCTGTATGGGTGCAAGGACTAATACTTCTGCCCGTAGAATTTCTTTCATCCATGATGTTCATAGATTGATTCACTTTGGTAACTAGTTAGATATAATACCTTGTGTCTTGTCTTGGGCTTGTAGAAGTTGCAGTATGAGGGCTAATTTGTAGAGCTGCTCCTGGCTGAGCTCTTTAGGGTCGACTCCGTACCTCTGTAGGACGCCAGACATTTTTTGCAGCAAGCCATCTAGCAAAGCATAGAGCATCATCTTTACAAAAGAGCAACACATTTACAGTGGTGCACAAATAGATCATCTAAAAGTTGTAGTTTATCAGCATCTAAACGTATCGGGGGTTTTTTTCGCCTCACCATTGTTTCCAGACTGGGTGTTGTAAACCTGAGAAACCTTATTTTGGAGCGGCGGTTGCCTGTTTGTAGATCCAAGTCTCTCCTCTAGGGTATAATCTTCTGCATAGTCCAGTGGTAACTCCATTTGAAAGTCATCATAATAAGGCAGGCCTGAGAATATGTTACGATATGAAACCAAATTACAAGGAATGTATCTAGATATTTGTATGCGTAAGATCGGGCATGTTTTTACCTGCAGAAGCCAAGGAGCTTGGCCCACGGTGGCGATAAGAGGATGGTGCAGAAGCCAAATAGACGGACAACGCCTGCTGAAGGAGTTGCCTGTCTCGCTCTCGCTCTTTCTGATTGGCCTGCGACCATTTGGCGGGGCGGGCATAGCTATCTCCTCCCCTCATAAGAGATCTTGCCGCTTCATCTTGGTGCCTGTGCTGTGATTGAAAAAGATACATTTGGCAGTTTGTATACTTTCTTTAGATTTGTGGTGAATCGAAGATTGTGGTCCATTGTGGAGCCAATAACAACCGTAGGTTTTATATATGCACTACATAGGTACCCGCTATTTGTGTGCCATTCATACGTGCATTAGGTATTTTCTGTCGCCATTTTTAAGGATTTGAAAGGATTCTGACATTTTGTGGGCTCTCAAGTAACTGTCAGAAATGATGAATCTATTGTGGCCTTCAGTTAGATGTGTCTGCGTGTGAGTCAAACCTGCTGGTATGTATAAGGGTTGATGGAGACTCCCTGCATTTGTATTGGTGACCGAGGAGGCTCAACAATCATGTAGTCCGCATAGTTGCCAGCAGGTGCTGCAGATCCTGATTTGGAGACATGCTGTTTGGACCTTGCGAACAAACCCGAAACAAAAGGATTAGGATAGACACAGAATGGTAGATTACAGATAAAATGCAGGGGGGGAGCTTGACCGGACAACTTCCGTTGACTTCTGTTGTGTATCATTAAACATGAGTGCAGCTGGAGAGAACTTACTGAGCATGCGAAGAAGAGTTTGGTTTGGATGATTGGGTGATGTGAGGAACTCTTTTCAGTTCCTTTGATAAAATATACTGTGTGATGTCATCCTGCCAGGATAGACCTTCAACAAAGAAAGTACAGACATTTAGTGACCACCACTATATTGTTTAGCTACTACGGAAGCGTGGAGCTGCCAACGTGGCGTAAAAATACTATTTTGATAGGCAAATACGTTCAAACGTACTCACAAGTACGTTCGAACCTATTTGCCTGTCAAAATATTGGAAGCTTCACGCTTCCATAGCTCCACACTTCAGTAAACTACTACTTAACTCATTCACTCCTAAAGACGTATTTAGATGTCTTTTCAGACGCCACACATTTAATCCCAGCCCCTCATTTTATACTGACCCTATAGGGTCTGAAAATGGCCATTTCAGACCCTATCAGACCATTTTCAAGTACAGTCAGTATAAAATGAGGAGCTGGGATTAAATGTGTGGCGTCTGAAAAGACATCTAAATACGTCTTTGGGAGTGAATGAGTTCAAGTACTGTAAGATTTTTTTTTTTTTAATGAAACTGAAGGGCTGCCTCTACAGTTAGAAAGCGTCACAAACACACCCTGCAGCATAAGCTGTTTAAGGACTTCCTGCATTCTCTTCAGGACAGGAACTGTCACTTGGAACTGGACCCGGTCCTGCTTAGAACTGCGACACTGACCAAACAGGCCATCTGTTGAACATACACATACATTCATCAGAATTTATAGTGCACTGACAACAGTATATGTAAAAAAAAAAAAAAAAAAGAAAAAAAAAAGAATTGTCGATATTCATTGAAACTGAACGTCCTCTCAATCCCTGCAAGCATACTGCCTTGGACTTCGAGTATGAAATATGCAAAGCTTTGCTGATGCTACCTTTCTATCCCGTGTGGCCACAGTAGCACTTAACCGAGTCATACGATTGAAGTACAGCCCACACATTTTATCCTGATTGCCGCAGAACACTCAACAATGGCCTTTCACTGTCACCAATCGTCCTCGTGAACACTTTCTACTTACCTGCAGGCAGCCTAATGGCAACAACACGACTGGACTGACTACTGACTTGATCATTTATGTATGTGATTTATACCGACATAATTCTTCATTTTTAAATTTACAATATGTCCTGGTGAGTTATCATGAAAAATATTATATAGTGAAAAAAAAAGTAACTTTCAGACTGCAATGTGTGAGAAGGACCAAAACCAAGAGGACACTTTTGTGGCGCAGCGATGACTCACTGCAGTCTTTCGGTACGCCCTCTAAATCTGACACAAGCCGTCTGCTATGGTGACACTGTGAAATCTTACAATGAGCAGATTAAAGGAGATTAATGTAAGTTTTTTTAGCCTCTATTTATACTTGTATATCAAAGAGAACATCTTTTTTTACAACCTTGAAATATACATAGGCTGTATGATTTTGCCAAAATTATTTTCTTTTCTTAGACCTGTGGCTCAGATTTAAAATGTTGATGTCAAACTTCATAACAAAAGACACTAAATGTAAAAAAAGCCTCAATTGTAATGTACAATAAATAGTGCCCTGTAATTCATTTATTTATTATATTTGGTGGTTTTTAAAAATATAGTTCATTATGCTTTACAAAAACTATAAAAATGAAATTGAAAACTTTTTGAGCAAGTGCCCCCCACCCCCCACCCAACAATCAAATAAAGTTGGGGGATTCAGAAAATGTTTTTTCATTTTTAATATATCAGATTCCAATTGCATGGGGGCCAACTTAATCGAACAAATCAGGTATAGGGCACATATATACAATACATATGTATTTTTATAGCACTTTATATATAACTTTGCTGCTGTAAATTGGGAATTTCTCCATTGTGAGACGAATAAAGGTTTTCTTATTCTTATTCTTATTTGAGTTGGCTGCAGCCTTTGATGTTGGTATTGGACAAAATTATATCATATTAAAACAAATGCTCTCTTTGCAATTGTTCTATAATTTCAGATCAAAGACTGCCCGATAAATTATGCAGCAATCATTCACTGTTTACTTAGATAATTGAATGGATCTGTAGAGTCAAGTTAGAAGCCCCCTTTAGTCAAACGCGATGTGGCAGCTGCTGATATTTATGAGCTATTAGTTAAGGTGGGACCTGTCCGAGTCCTTCGTTCTTGTTTTATGTTTCATTTTAAAAAATGGTAAGAATAAAAAAGCTGTCTATTATACAAAATAATTAAGCTGAATGTCGTGACACAATTTGGCAGAATGTCATGTTGTTTTCTCTCTGTCTCTCTCTTTCTCTCTCTGTGTCTAAGCATTTATATGCCAGTTTGATACACATCCTCTGTGTTTGTTTTGTGATGTTTACTGGAGATGCAGCCAGACAGAACTACTGTATATACTGTACTGTACATCTCCGTGCACTTCTCCTGACCAAAGAGTACCCCAGTTAAAAATGTCTCTATGATCTCAGGAAATGTGTGTTGATGAACATTTGGCTGCATTATCCTCATTTGAGAAACAAATTTTCCAATTCCGTTTACTTCTGGATTGCAAGTGCAGTCACATTTGGTATTCTGTGTTATGCTATGTGCATTCGTAAGTCACATTTACACGAAGAAGTGCGTAAGCCCGTGTCAGTGACTCATCACTGTATTAGCACAACAACTGCGGGGGTGTTGACCTCGATGTGATGTCAGCGTTGCCATGGAGACAGTAGAGCAGGGAGGTGGGGCTTCGATAAAGCTAATGAAAGAGATGGGAAGGTAACAGTGGGAGACGGACACATGGGCTGCTGTCTGGGAGAAAAAAAAAATCCTTGACTTGATTTGTCATAATTTTGCTGCACAAGCCTTGTGTCACTCCATTTATTGCAAACACAAAGACATCATAAATGAATACTCTGAGTGTTTCTGTGTGTGTGTGTGTGTGTGTGTGTGTGTGTGTATGTGCGTGTGTTTGTGTCTTACCATCTGAGCAAAACTGATCCCAGGAGCACAGTTTTCTCTCAAACAAGCAACCTGACGCAGAGAAAAACAAACAAGGCCCACAGGTAAAATGTGTGAATTTAACTAAGTCTGACACAGTGATGGCTTCACTCTAATGCACTGTGACGGAAACAAAACAAACAATCACAACACCCACCCACCCAAGTGATTTAAATTCATAATCAGACAGTTCTTCAAGACATTCGTCCAGCCATTTTCGATATTATTTACCATCAAGAAGCTCATGCGTGTGTTATAACCTATTTTACCCAGGAAGACCAGAGCCTGAATATTTGAACCCCCACCTCCCTGTACTAGAAAAATCATTTTCAAAAGCAATTGCTGCATGCGCTGTGTAAAATTGACAGTTTCTTGACACAACTGTAGGATTTTCTTTCATAAATGGCACAATTGCAGAATTGTCAAGGTCAGATTAACATTTGTTTAATTTGAAATCTCTTCTGTTGTTTCTCATCAGGTTTCAAGGGAATAAGATTTTGGTTTTGTGTGAATGAGCAGGTGTTTGACATTAGATAGGAGGCAAGCGCTTCAGGTAATGCATGGTTGTCACTGTGTGCCTGATTTGCTCCCTGCTCTCTATTCGTATGTGTGCAAGAGATAATTAAAATCACATCAAAGTCAATACCAAGCATAGGTTTGTCTCAAGATGGATACATGAATGGATCACAATATAGAATCAAGACTTTGCTTTTGCATCATGGCACAGAAATAAAGTCAACTTCAATATAATTACAGTATTTCTACATACAAGGATAATGATGTTTTGTTTGACAAACAAGTTGCTCTGCTCAGACACATTAATGTAGTTCTTCTATACATAAAATGTATTAAAAAAACCCTTGTATTGGATCGTTGTAAAGTGCTTTATTGCAGCTGCAGCTGTTGTGACAGCGCTACATAAATAAAGATGTATTGTGCTGTTAAAATAAAAATTCTGTAATGAGCTTTGATTGACAATGTTGAACAATGTGTGGATGACTGGAGTCAGAAATTAAGTGAAAAAATAATTGCAGAGGTGTTGAGCCCCTTTCTGGTTGATTAATAAGGTACCCAAAATATGACAAACAGCTGCCATTATCAGGCAGTGGAGTCCTACACCAGAACAGAGCCTCTAAAGCGAACCTCACAGTGGTTGCATGTGCCTGGTTGGATTTTTGTTCGAAGAAAGAAAACATGTATTTCAGCATGAATGGATAAAAGCGCTGTATTATTTCTGCCTCAGTTGCCATTACATTTTCTCACCTCTTTTCAATGATGCTTACTTACGAAAGACAAATTGTGAAAATTGTAACAGTGTGTTACAATCAACGTGACCGTGCAATTTTCATTGGAACCGTTTTTGGTTTAAAAGCTGGCATTCTGCTTATTTATATTTTGTTGACTATAAATGATAGTGAAGAGAGTGACTTAATATTTTCAACTTTGTGCAAGGTTACTACTACTCTTTCTCTGAATTTAATACAAAAAAAGACTTTTATATCTTGTAATTTCTACTCAAAGTAGGAAAAAACGAAATCCTGTTTTTTATATTAAGATACATATGTATTTGTTTATTTGTGAAAAGCAGTTAGAGAACTTTATTCAATGATTTCGGGAAATGACTGCTCGGAAAAGACGCACAGAAGCACCCCGTAATCCCCGCCCCGAAAAAAAAGGAATATTAAAAAAAATATATGTGTGTATTTTATTGTTGGTGTTACAGTATAATCTTGAACAAGACGTATTGTGGCAAATGGTAGTAATGTAGTGGCCATATGGTTGTTATCTCGATTTAAAAAATACAATAAGAGAGAATACAAAATGCACTCCTTTTCACTCCTCACTTGGCATCCTCAAGATGATCATCCGCCACTGTTACAGATCACAATCTACTGTTTGTTGAGCAAAATAAATCAAACAAGCTCGATGTCGACAACGGAAGTCACAACTCACACTGAAGGAAAAAAAATAGTGATGATAATAATAATAATAATAATACTCCCTCAAAAATCTCGACCCATACAGACTTTTGAGCGTTTATCCATCACCTTACCGTATCTGTCTGACAGCCCCGTGTGTAACATGATGGTGAGGAACAGCACAGCTCGCCATGCCCTCGGATGCTGCATGGTGCATTCAATTGTCACGGCAGAACAGAAGAAATCGTTGCTGGTTTTTTTCTCCGTTAAATCCCCATTGTGCACAGAAAGGGCTGCGGAGCCAGTGTGGATGGCTCACATTGAGCACAATCCCCCTTGTGGGCAGCCAAATGTAAAATTATAACAGGTTGGAATTGTATTTTTTGATTATCTGTACGACTGGTGGCTAAAGACTGACTGGGCGACTGGCTGGATCTAAAAAGTAAAATGTTATCCCGTTGAGAAGGTGGAAATTGATGAGGACGAGGGGCGGGGCTAGCAGCATCATTGCGGAAATAACGTAAAACCAAATGAACCATGAACGAAGCTGCAGGTACGTCATCTCTGGCTGAAATAGCAAAGGGAGACGTGGACCTCAGTCTACATGGCAACACCCCCAGTCTTCTCATTTCCTTCAAACAATCTTTTCGACGGCACACGGTACACAGATAACCTGTGTGTTCCAATATGTAACGAAATAACCTACATACAATTCGTCAATTTCAAAAGAAATAGGCCTACCAATGCATTTTACTCCTTATTTAGTCAAAATAGACTATGGTACTTCAATCATTCAACTTTTGTCAAGGACATTTAAAAAACATATTGCTATAATTATAGGGATGTAAAGGTTGAGGTCTTTATTGGCTTAGAATTTAGGGTTTTATTCTGTGAAAAAAAATAACTGAGAATGCATCGACATGGAGGCCTCATTGAAAGATTAAATATGACAGCAAGATATTTTGAAGATATTCCCCATTTATGGCCTTAGTCAGGAAAACTTAAAAAACAAAAAAAAAACCCTGTAAGCTTCTGCCTACTCTTAAAATAAAACACATATAGACAAGATGTACTTTTTCAGTTGTGATTACGAGCATCAGTAAGTTAGCATTTTTTGCTATGCAGTTCACAACGGTTACTATATCCCCGTGGGAACATGTTTCGATGAATAAAAGTCACGCCAGAGTTAGCTCACTCTTAAACATCATGCAAAACATGTCATGTGATGTTTTTTTATTCTCAGCCAGTGCCAAAAGTAAGTTAATAAAAAGGGGAAGTTATTTGAGCAGAGTTTATTGGAACATTTTGGACAAGTTATCATGAGTCTTGCATATAAGCAATAAACATATTTACTTTTGACTTTTGGACCTCAGTACATTTCAGCATCTGGATATTTTTCCTTTATCAAAGTGCAGGAGTTGAATCAGTACTTTTACGAGAATCATTTGTTTTACACAGATGTAATCCACTGCCAAGACACTGAATGATAGTACTACTTGTACAAACATTGGCAAATTAAAAGTGGGTCAGTCCATAATATAAAATCCATATTAATATATACTGTGCACATATTCTACTGCTTGTAAACAGGGTTAAAACTCATACAATGATGCTTGTACCAAACTGTCCAGTATCTGAACTGTCTTTTGGGATATTCCCTCATACCATAAAATTATCCTTTAAAAGTCATGAGGAGTCCCAATCACCACTTGTGGCAAATGAAGAATGCAGAAGAGCATGGCACAACATATTAAAGATAATAAGATACAAAGACTACGTAGCGACGTGTCTATCAGGTAAGAATAGACTACAATTGAGAGGCTCACAAATATTGCACATCAGATAGGAATACTTTGCCGGAATCTCAAATGGTGCTCTAAATTCAGATTAGGGGGTCACAGTTTGGCATGAACAGCATCCAGCCAGACTTTTTTATTTATTTATTTTTAATATTCAGATTAGTGCACGTGTGGGTATTTGAGAAAATTAATCCCCAACATGCTTTAAGCCCCTGTGCAACTATTAAGTGAAATTAATGACAGTCTTGCTTTGTCGAGGGGCTGTCATTGTACATAATGGCCACAGTGTATCACTGGCTGAGAGCAGCAGTATGACACTGCACATTTAGAATGGAAATGTTCCTCAGATTTCATGCCAAAGAGCACTTTCGGGATGTGCTGGGATGGGCGATATAGTCAGAGACAGCTCAAGGCTTCGGAGAACCAGCCGGTCGCCGAGTGTGCCATCTGCTGGAAAGAGCGCCACATTGATGTTAAAAAAACGGTCCGTATTCACGTCAGTACTGTATAATTATTCATTCATTCATCTTCCGAACCGCTTCATCCTCACTAGGGTCGCGGGGGGTGCTGGAGCCTATCCCAGCTGTCTTCGGGCAGTAGGCGGGGGACACCCTGAATTGGTTGCCAGCCAATCGCAGACTGTATAATTATATTCAAATGAATTATTACGAATAGTTGCAGGCCAAATAGAAAAAGAAGGAAATTGAAATCGATCCAAACAATTCATGAAGTTAAGAGGAGCAAAGTGAATTCATTTGAAATCAGTGATCCTTCCAAGGCAGGGTGGCGAATTGACTCTTGAGTTCCTACGTTTGTTGTTGTATATTTCTAAATGTATGATGGTGAGAGTTGCAGTTTAAAATTCAAATCTAACTTTAAATAAAGACTAATTTCATAATAAAGGGAAATAAGAACATGTCAATCCATTAACTATTTAATGATAAGCCCAAAAAGTTGAACCAGCATTAACAGACTCCTTTGTTGTGAGTGAGTAAATCTAAGGCCGTTTCAGAAATTTAAATAGTACATTTCTGCCACTACTCACAACAGAATTTTCTCTTCATAATTTTGTAGATTTCTGTAAAAGTCCTAAATCTAACTGAAACGCACTTAATGTACCTCATGTCCAGTGACTAATGTAAGGAATGACGCTTGATGAACTATCAAAGTACTGAATGTTAAACTAAAAAGAGACATTGCTTTATCATTAAATAAAATCCAGATAAACGATTCTGTGCTGAATGAATCTTTTTAAAGTGTGGAAGCTGCACATGTGGGCAATAATTTGACAACTCATCTTGGACATGGAACAGCTCACATACCAGTAGATTGAAATTTAAAGCAATGGCCAAATTGTTATGGAGGGGCCAGCCAGGCAGCCTCCTCAGCCAGGGTGCTCTGCACCTCACACCTGAGACTCGTCAGCTCATCACCCACCTGTTGCCTATCTGCTAGTTTGGACTGGTACAAATTGACT
>CAAKHF010011825.1:9658-21978 GCA_901007745.1 Hippocampus kuda
GGAGGCTTTTGTTTGTGTGTGTGTGTGTGTGTGTGTGTGTGTGTGTGTGTGTGTGTGTGTGTGTGTGTGTGTGTGTGTGTGTGTGTGTGTGTGTGTGTGTTTTCTGGCTCCAGCCTTCCTGTGTGGAGTTTGCATGTGCCTGCATGGGTTTTCTCCGGGTATTCCGGTTTCCATTTTCGGATGGCTGAGATAGGTTCCAGGACGCCCCGCGACCCTCATCAAGACAAGCGGATCAGAAGATGGATGGATGGATATAAGGAGAGATATAGGGAAAGAGACAGACACACACAGAGAGAGATAGATAGATAGATAGATAGATAGATAGATAGATAGATAGATAGATAGATAGAGAGATAGATAGAGATAGATAGATAGATAGATAGATAGACACCAGAGCTAGCTTGCAAGCTGGCTAGCCAGTTAGCAAGACAGAAGAACAGATGAAGTGGCAAGGCTAGCTAGCTAGCTTGCTAGCTAGCTTGGTCCCCATCCCCGCCAATTCCAAAAGCCCATCTTGCTGTAAAGTGAAACCTCATGGTGAGAAACAATGAAATGACTTCTTACTGTCACTTAACACGTAAACCGTTGATTCTTTTTTTGTTTGTTTTAAAGAATTTCATCTGTGTTGTATGTTGCACATTTGACAATAAAGTTGATTTGATTTAAAGCAAGACTTTGAATGCTGAATCCAGGAGACAGAATGAGACCAATGCTAATTGGACAGAAGGCGCTCCCACGAGAGGAAAAGGGCAGGAAAAAGAGGATAGCTTGTTTCCATGGAGGGTGAAGGCAGGTGTGACTCGCCTCTCACTCGACTGATTACAGATGGAGAGGACTCAGTGGAGTTCTGCTGCAAGTTCTTGCCGCCTCAGTGTTGAGTGTGCCTGATGCGCTCTCCCCTCCATTATGGCCCACAGTCCACACACACACACACACACACACACACACACATGCACGCGCGCACAACGAATAACAAGCACTCCTACCTTTAACTCTTCACTTCTCTCCTGCAGAGAAGCACACGGTTGCCTCTGAACAACGTGAGAAGCTTCTGGCCCTTTAACTCCGATCCTGTACTTCATGTAAAGTAATAGCAAGGACGTGGCTGCTGTCGGGGAAGTCTGCTCATCAAAGTATCCGTTGCAGTGCATGCAAATCTACCTCACTGCCGCAAACAACCATCGGGCAAGGAACCTCCATCAATGCTCGTGTAGTCGGCGCAGAGGAAAAAAACAATTTTTTTTCAACCTGAATTGTCCTTGGTTTTAAGTGATGCTCTACGGTGATATCAGCCTCTTTTCACGACGCTCTATTTCATATTTTCATATGATACCACTCCAATCTCTCGCTCTCTCATCTTTGTCATCACGTGCAATGCGGCCGCCTATTCCGTTATATCCGCACATGGCCAATTTACACAACGCGGCGACTTGCAAAGGCTGATTCTAAATCAAAGGTAATACTGTCGACTTTTTTTTTTTTTTGGTCAGTGCCCTACACGTTGTAATTTTCCATCGGGTTCCCTTGCCACTCTGCATTGATCACTTTCCTTCTGCTGTCTGTCTTCGAGCCGAAGTATCACCACTGATCCACTTGCCTCGACATGCACTTGGTCGTTTTTAGCAAGCTTAGCAACAAACGGAAGTAGAAGGGATGCACACGTATACGATCTGTAGTAAGTCTGCGGCGAATCGGACACCTTCCAGGACTGATGTCATCATCTGGCTCAAGTCAAGCCCCTTCTATGTCTGGTGAGCACTTTGAAACAGTCGTTCGTGCCTTCGTGCAATCTCGGCCGGATGACTTCAATGCAATCGGCTTTGGAGTTAGCCAATCCTCCATTCCAGTTGGTCCAAAGTGCCGCTGCTCTCCTTTTGACTGGTACGCATCACTCCTACTCTGGCATCCCCTCGCTGACTCATTTTAGAGCTCTTTTCACTATCCTATCATTTGTTTTCAAATTTTAAAATGGCCTGGCCCCGCCCAACCTCTCCGAGCTTCTACACACCCGTGACCGGCGAATCAGGTCTGCAGACCAGACCCGACTAGAGGTAGCGAGAACTAAGCTCAGAGGCTGTGAGGGGATGGAGCCTTTTCTGTTGCCGCTCCCTCTCGTTGGGATGAACGTTGGGCAAGCCCCCTCCCCGCCCATCTTTCAAAGTCTGAAACCCATTTTTATTCTTTGGCTTTGGACTCCAACCGGTTCAGGGTGTCCCCCACCTACTGCCCGAAGACAGCCGGGATAGGCTCCGACCCTTGTGAGGATAAAGCAGATCAGAATATGGATGGAAGACTTTGGACTCAGCCTGAGACTTGATTTCAAGTGCTCTAGAAATATAGTTGAGATATACAGTACGTGCTCTTGTTTAGGCTGGAGATTTTCTTTTTACTTTCTGACCCTATATTGCCATTGAAATAACCATTCAGTACATGTACAAATGTAGGTGTGAGAAATCCTTGTGGGCCTCCACAGAATATAAAGATTCTATCGGAATGAACCCCTGAAAAAAAAAAAAAAAAAGAATGGAAGAAGCATCCAAAAGCTGTTCGGATGGTGTTCTGAAGAATCCTCCAAGGTCTGGTGAGTCACTCGGTCTGTCACTGGAGTCCATTGCGGCTCGGCTCCATCGCCGAGGGCAGGAAGGCTGGGGCGGCGCTTCACTGACATCTGACTGACAGCAGTCTGGGGAGGCCGAGTCACGGAACCCCAAGCACTGATGTCTGCGCGCGCGCACATTGCAGGCTGCAGAGTGATCCGATTCGAAAGTAAACTGTAAATCTTGGTGATTCATTAGAATTCCTCCATTTTCATTGATTCGATCAAGCCACTTGCAGGATGACGCGACGCCTTCATCTCAACTCTGCGCTCCAGAAGTCCATTAGCGCTTTGACGACCGACTGAGAATCAATCTCGCTGGGCGCGCGCAGCAAAGTGTTAGTCCTTGACTGGACGTCTCAACCTAATCACAAAGCTATTATCTCGGAAAGTCAAATGACATCCGCTGCAGAAAAACCATCCACGTGTCCTTAGGGCCAAAAGCACCATTTCACAGCAATAGGAGGGGAGAAAAACGACCAAGGATCCAGAACGCTGCAGGTCGACCAAAGCCATTGTTTTTTGGCTCGCATTTGAACTTTGCCCACTTGAAAATAATCGCATCCTGCGTCGATGGGAAGTCGCATCGTGACACAGCAATCCCTCGCGCTGCCTGCAGTTTCATCGCTGTCGGATAAAATAGCCACCGACGTACTGTACAATCCTGTGAGGAGCACTCAACTTTTGCCCAAAAACAAATACAGAAATGAATAAAAGATCTCAAATGGATTGAAAATGTTCACAGCAATATCTCTTGGGCTTGTAAAAAAGAAAGTACATACATCCATACGCGAATTCAAAGTACATTGAAAAGAGGTTAGGACCTGCTGATTCCAGCGGCCCATTCCACCGGTTGCATTTGTCTCTTTGAATGCCAAGAGTAAAAATAAAAAGGGGAAAAAAGTGGGAGCTGAGCAATTGCCATCGACACGGTGGGCAACCCTTTCCATGGCAAGGCGGAACCGTAATTCAAGCTGAAGAGTGCGCCGATGATTCAAAGCAAGTTGGGATGTGCATCAGGAAGGAAGGGACACGTCCGCTACCGCGCTCCAGCTTGAAGAGAGCTCCCCCGTTAGCCGGCATGGAACGCTTTTCGCGTCAACATATTTGGATGAACCAGCATAAAACAAAGAATTCAATATTAGGGTTGTTTTTTTTTGTTTCTTTAATTTTCAAAACTGTTTGGGTTCGGTGCGACTTCCTTCGGGATGCTATTTCTTTTGTTCCTCAAGAGCGCTAATCCAAGACGGCGATGTCCATGCTTACGGCAGCGCGCCATGACACGCCCGGGATGCAATCAGCATATTGCCAAGGGATATGTTGTTGTTTTTTTTTTTTTTGCTTCAGAGCCCACTCCAGTTAAATTAATAATGACGCTCGCGCCAACAGAAAAGGAAAATAGAATATAAAAATGAAACACTTTGTGACAGTGTCAGTTGGCTTTTCAGAAGTCTCTTTGAGAGTGCTATTCGTGTTGTAACATGAATTTCTTTTGATGGTCCTCAGAAAGCGCACCTGACAAAATGGTACCGAAATGACACGCTTCAATAGCCAGAAAAGCGCGAGAGAGTTCGGAACGCCTTGCAGCCATCTCTGGCTTCAATGTGTTGAAAGCGTGTCCCTTTTTGGGAGAAATAGCGACGCAGCTTATGCAGCTGGCGGACATGAGCGCGTCATTTCAAATGAATTCTGGTTCACGAACGATCCTTATGCGCAGGGTACGCACATTTCTATGCATTGATTGGCCGCTCTCATTCTCCTTCATGAGGACGGTGTACTGTCTCGGCCAGATTTGGACAGTCAGCTCAACTCATCTTCTACACCACGACTCTGAAGCCGTTACTCTTAGTCCACAGGTTTAATGGTGGAGAAAAAAGTGAAACTGTAACATACAGTACAAGGCCAAATTACCTTTAATTCACAACATCATCATAATAACAAACTGAATTCACAGTACATATGAATTGCTTTTCTTGCGCAACCAACGAAGTAAGCTAACATTGCCACAACCGCAATAGTAACGAGACATCGTTGCGCTAACGCGATTAGCAAGAGTTAGCATTGATCTTAACACGTTTTATGCACATCGCTGAGCAGCATTTTTTAAACATAAAGCGTCACAGAATTGTTTACCGATACAAATACAAACGTGTACATACCCACGATGCTACCAAAGGCATAAGATGTATGTGGATTGAGCTGGAGGAGACTCAACTACCATCACGTTTCTTTCTTGGTGACGAATGATCGAACACCCTACTTCCTGCTTTCGTGTACGCATTTTCCGCTTTGAAGACGTCACGTCCGGTTGTGAACTATGCCGTTTACAATGAAATCAATAAAGTTACGTTGCATAAAAAAATACTCTCAACTATGCATAGAAATATGAACGTTACTTTAGTGTAACTTAAATGCAACATTCGAACTTAAATGGACTGTAAATTGGGGACAGAACAGATGGTCTTCAAGAAATATCAGCTCGTCGGCTGCTGGCTAATGACAACGCAAAACACCAGGCCGAAAAAGACCTTCCATCGGGGCTCTTTGTACTCACTCTGCGACACATTGGAAGTCTTTCCGCCGAAAAGCAAACGTTTCTGTCCGAGGAAGGAGCCTCGCTCGGCTCGTTGATCCATCTCACTTTGAGTGGCTGCTCTGTTCTCCGTTTTGGAAGTCAGCAAGAGACGAGTGGACAAAATTCCAATAGCTGTCTCCCCGCGACCTTTCGAGACGCGCCGAACATTGCAGAGACGCTTTGCATCTCGATCCACGCTCGCGGGCAATTCAATTGGCGGGACCGATGAGGCCGTCCGTGCCGCTCTTTACCGTAAACGACCGCTTCGTCATCCCGGGAGACGAAAGATCGATCGGATGTTACCGTGATACGATCCGGGCTAAATTCAGATGGAATGTCGACGGCTCCGGAAAGCCAGAGGCAACCTTGTTACTGAAGACAAAGCTGTCTAACAATGGTCTGCGGTGAAGGAGGCCGTTGTTTGGCTCGAGCCTGACTCAATGGCACCAATGTTGTTAGCAGCGAACCAGGTGCAGCTCAGAAGTGGAGCGTGTGCGCTATTGTTGTCTGCCGACGGCTCGGCCTGGACTCTCAGCCGCGTGTTCGTCCCCAGGGAAAAAGATGACTCGCGGGAACCGCTGCCTGCTGCGGGGGGGGGTTGTTTGTGGTCTCATTGGCAGTCCGGGCCAACGCCTGTCGCGAAGGTCGCCTAATAATGCGCTCGCTGCACACTAAACGGCAGGCTGCACTGCCAGTTTTAAAAATGTCATCAACAGCGCAAGATGTATGCACACAAGTTGACGAGTGTTTTTTTTTTTTTTCTTCCTCGCCAAGTAAAGGTGTGCCCGGTTGTTCCATTTACAGCACTTTCATTCCAGTCTCGTCCTCTTGTGTCCCCGGGCAGGCTTTGTTGAATTGACAGCGCTCGTACGGATGCCCGACAGCAGGCCGGGTCCATCTGCTCAAGGTCAGGCAACGAAGCGCTTTGTCACTGTTCAAAGTACAAATCTTTGTTTCACAAACGGCACATTTTCAGCCTATTAAAAAAAAAAAAAAAAGAACAATGTTCATTGCCAAGAAAGCACTTTCAACTTGAAATACATCGAAATTCTTTCTTGACTCCTCACCGACCACCAAATGTGAAATGATGTCAATGAAGTCAAAGCATTTGGTTGTTTCACGTGATTCTCTGCATTTCAGGCTTTTGGAGAGCCAAACCCTCCGATTTCTTTCACCCTTGCACTTTTGCCGCGACGCCGTGAGGAGTGTCGGAGAGGTGGCAACCCAAAGGAACCGCCGTAATAGGGTGGCCATTTTTTTTTCCCCTTTGCGTGCGTCTGCTTTTGACATTTTCCCACGTGAGTGTGGAACACGTACCTGCTGTGGAGCTCATCAAGCTCGTCAAGTGACGTGATCAGAGAATCGGAATCAGATGTCATTCCCGCACGTAGATGGCTGTCATAAATGACTCGTCCCACTTGTGAGCGACGCAATCAAGCGAGTATTTGGCTCAGCCCCCTGATGGCCGCCCTCTTCAGAGGTAAAAAAAAAAAAAAAACAGACTCAAAAGTGGTGTGAGTGCATTTCTCTTTGCCGCTTAAAAGCCGGCAGAGCACAAATCGATGCACAAAGTAGAAAAGTGAAGCACTGTGAAACCTCTGACATTGAACACAAGTTTGGATTGGATTTGGATTTTTTTTGTTTTGTTCCATACCAGGTCATTTAAAAAAAAATGTGTAGGAGTCCCTCCGCTCAATCAACAGGCGAGACGTGTTCAGATGGGTGGTTCCCTTGTTTTGGAGACCCTGCGGAGCGTCCACACACGCAAAGGCAGTTCCAAGATCAAGACCATGTGACGCATACAAGCGTCACCTCTTACGCCAAGGGGGTGTCCAAACTTTTTCGTTTGAGGGCCACGTACGGAAAAACTGCAAGGATGAAAAGGGCCACTTGAAAATTCGTCCACTTTTTGAAACACGCGAAAGTCAGTCAAGAAAGCGTTTCGGTATCGCTCGTATCATCTCGTTCATTTCATCGGCTTTCTATGAAAGCTATTGTGGAGTTGTCCTCATTTTCGGGGGTGGCCGACAGCCCTCTATTTGAGAGGAGATGCAGCTCTGCGCTTAAGCTGATGTCATCGGCCGTGCACGTGACATGAGCAATTGGGGATTGCCATGCACCATAGCAGGGACGTGTGGTCAGGGGAGGCAGGTGAGGCAGAGCCTCACCTCTGAATGCGCATTATATTGCGCAATCATCACAAACTGGGTTGATCCATGCAACTGGCTCGTGCTGCTTGCCGTATATCTGTATGTCGCAAATATAATGTTTAGCCAATTGAAGAAGCGACCCTTTTTTGCTTTATATATTTGTAAATCTGACACTAAAGGAGTCAGTGCCTCACCAATCATGAACCTCAACGCACGCCACTGCACCATAGTGACGGGGGCGGTATCAAAATATTTGAAGGATGATCACGATGATAATTTGTTGACTGAAGTGAGTTTTACAATGAGTCCGAGATTGTCCCACGCTGGTGTGTTCTCTTTCCACTGACATCCACCACACGTCATTGCTGAAATTGTCTGGCTCACGAGTTACGCCACCTGCCCCTCCAGTTGGACCGGCTTTTACTGGGTCTAAAATCCAGTCTACTTTTTCAGACCAAATTTGCAGATGCACCGGGGGCCAATGCCCAGTTAGGCATAACGCGTCGACCATATACACCAACTCGCTGAAGGAGACCATTGCACCGGCATGAACATGACGACGGTACTTTCTGTTATCAAATTGTCAGAGGTGTCGGGGGCGGCGCAACTTCGAAATGGGGGTATGCTCTTCTCTCTCCAATCATACATGAAGGTCCATTTCTAATTCACATGAATGGTTGGTCCAATATTCCGCATGGCTACCTGTTGGGCTCCAAAAGAATCCATCATCGATAAGCGTTGTCATCGTGGTGGTGGTCTCTTTTTTTGAGCAGGATATCACGTGATCAAACTTTGAACTATTTGGGACTTCCCTCCACTCCCACTGAGCTTTTGGGCAGACCGTATCGATCGCTTTCTTAAAAGCTTCCCTGACTTGCAGGAAAAAAGGCTGCCGCCGGGATCGACCATCCTTCCGCTTCCGACGACGTCCGTCCTAATTCTGATGGAGTTTGGGCAAGAGGTGGAGTGCGCCAAACAGCCGCTCACACTCCTATTCACGCCGACGGCCAATTTCCAGTCTTCACTTCACCTCGCGTGCGTGTTTCTGGACGGTGGCAGTAGAAAAAGCCACACGAGCGTGGGGACAACATGCAAACGCCGCGGAAGCAAGAGGCCAAAGGCCTGAAGCCAGGTTCCCATCTGGAATCTCAGACCAATGGACGGATGCTTTTTCATCACAAACAAACGATTTCATGGAGGACTAGCGAAAGCTTTGAAAAGGTACTTTTGTGAGGCGGCAAAATAGAGAATTTGAAGGTAAACGGCAGCTCGGCGTGATGAATCGATTGCCAAGATGGCTGTTGATTTATTTGCCGTTTGGCTTCAGCCACCACCTCCGTGGCACCGATATGCCGGCCAGTCGGTCACGGCACGCCACCACTCAAACGTGAAAGGAAATTGTGAAAGGAAAATGGCTCTGGGGGTGTCATTTAGGTTTTTATTGTGTTTATTTGGGGGGGGGGGCTGTCTGATTTCAGTCAGCCAATCAGTTGCCTCCTGATAACCAGAGAAAGAAACAACTGTAGCATGGAGTCGCCAAAGAACTGCCAAAGGCTTTTTGGAATTTGCTCACGTATTTCACCGAGCGCCGCATCAATGGGCGCTTGTCCGAATGACGCCTCATGTTGACTGCCCGATTTTTCAAACGCGTCGATGCTCCCTCCAGGACACTTGCGCACGACTCGATGACATCAACGGGGGGGGGGGGGGGGGGGGCAAAGAAGGCAGAAGACGAAAGAAGACGAGCGTGAGCGTGACGTCGACACAGAGCATCTGGCTATAAAAGACGAGACGCACTCTTGTGCGCCCACACCAATTTGCCCGTGACGGCTCAGCCAGCAGCACCGTTGGAGGTGGCGCGCAAACACCGGGATAGCCCAGATCGCCGCCGGCCACTTCAAGAGGACGGAGGTGAGCTTCAGGTGAGCTTCCTCTCCCCAAAAGAGGTAACGAGGCATTTCTGGGCAGTGACATTTCTCCCTCTCGCCCAGCGGAAGGTCCTTTTTTTGAAAAGTTTCCACTCTGCGCAGGCTTTTAAGTGAGACGCCATGAAGTCGACGCGCCTGCTCTTCCTGGCTTCCGTTCTGGTCTGCAACTTGATGGCGGCGCGCGGAGGAGCGCAGAGCATCTCTTCCGAGGAGGAGCCGGACCCGAGGACCACGGAAGACCTCCTCCTACGCAGAGCCGAGAGCCTCCTGCTGCGCTCCATCCTCAGGAAGATGCAAGCGGAAGACGACAAGAGCGGTGAGCCGGCAATAAGACGCAATCTACAGGTGGAATATACAAAATAATGAAAGAGGACAAAAAAAAATTGCTCGAAATGCGCGTCCCGTTGTCATAAGAATTCGTACTGACGATCTCAGATGGATGAGACTTCCATCGAAAGTCACATTGTTGGGTTTTTTTTTTTCGTTTTGGTCAACGTGATCTTCCTGTTTTCCATTTGCACATTTGCATTCCAACTTTGAAATGATCCCCAGTGCCCGCCCACCTTGTGAAATGGCGAATGACGCGCATATGCGACCCTCGCTTTTGGCAGCGTGAGCAAAAAGTAAGTCCCATTTCCCTCCCCCAGGAGGACTCTCCGCTCAGGCGGCTTGGGTGGCGAAGCGCCAGCATCCCGGCAAGAGGCGCACCGAGGACGAAGAGGCCGACGAAGAGTATTCGGACGTGGAAAGGAGACAGCACCCGGGAAAGCGCGCCGCGACGGGACGCCCCCCCGCCACGGTCGTGCAAGGCGAACTTTCCAAACGGCAGCACCCAGGCAAGCGCTACGCGGTGGTCTCGCGGAGCCGGCGGCAGCACCCCGGGAAGCGGCAACCGGACCGGGAGGACGAGGAGGAGGAGGAAGAAGAGGAGGAGGAGGAGGAGGAGTTGCATCGTCGCCTCCCCGACTTGCACAGGCGCCAGCATCCCGGCAAACGCTTTTGGGATCGTGCCGGATCGGCCACGACCAGTCCTTGCGAAGACCTCTGGGACCCCGCGCGATGTGCCAAGACCGACCTGCTGCTCCATTTTTTAGACGACATCAGCGACGTGAAGCGCGGCGAGGAGAAGAGACAGCACCCGGGCAAACGGTTTGCTCCCGAGGAGGAACAGTAGAATCGGTCCTTCCATGTGCTGTATTGTCAACGAAACAACGCGTAGCCTACGTCGCGGTCAGTCATCAATAAAAGGAAGTAGAAAAGAAACAAATCCACCACTTTACCTTTGGTGTTGCTTCACTCTTTCGCGGAGTTCATCGTGTTGGTTTCTTTAGAGAGCCCGCGCGTAAATGTACGTCGAGTCCATTGAGGGCTCCCTGGTGGGGGCGTGATAATTACAGTCAAAGCTCGGTTTTCGAATGTCTCTGTTCTCGACCAAAAAGTTCGAGGTTTTTATGCCTCGGATGACGACCGAAAACATTTTCTCTACCAAACTGAGCGCACTTGAATGCGCCACTTGACTACTCTCGGCTTCCTTACACAAGGAAGTGACGTTTCCTCGGGTAGACGAGGAAGTGACGCTTTTTGTTTGTTTGTTTGTTTATTTATTTATTTATTTACTTATTTATTTTTAGTGACACGTCCTCGTGTAGCGTTCCATTGTGAGCAGACGTGTTCAATAAACATTTATTTATTTATTTATTTATTTATTTATTTATTTATTTATTTATTTATTTTAAATAGCGTGGTTTCTGTTTTTGAACAAATCGGTTTTTGAACAGCCTTCTGGAATGGATTATGGT
The DNA here is from genome assembly GCA_901007745.1 of Hippocampus kuda. Classification (NCBI taxonomy): domain Eukaryota; kingdom Metazoa; phylum Chordata; class Actinopteri; order Syngnathiformes; family Syngnathidae; genus Hippocampus; species Hippocampus kuda. The sequence goes on from CAAKHF010011825.1 coordinate 20,707, forward strand.
CGAAAACCGGGGTCTGACTGTAATTGCAAAGGTGTGACTGCTTTGGTCGATTTTTTTTTAGAAGCTAATAGCCGCTGCATGTGACGCATCGCGACGGTTGCGGTGAAAGTGCGGTCGGCGTGGCCTGACCGGCCCGCGTTGGTGTGGCAAAGGCGACGATTTCGGCTCCGAGTTGGAGGCAGGCCCCATCGCCACGAATGGCATCATTCTTTTCAGTTGCAAAATGACCCACTGTAACACGCAACCAAACTCAAATGTTGCGAAAAGAAAAGCAGAGGTGGGCATTCCGTCAGTACTGATGGAAGGTTCGTCCATTCGTCACTGACAGATGCCCATTTTGCTGACGATTCATATATGACAGGAAACTATTAAAAAAACAAAAGAAAAAAACCCACGACTAAGCCCTGACAGAAGTGGGTTTTTGGCTGCTGGAGTAATTCCATGTCAAATAACGACAGAACTCTCAGTCTGTCACTGAGGGACATCTGTTTTGCTGATGATTGCAATACAATAGATCCTGATTTATATCGCACTTTCACTAATGATTGTCAGAAACACGTGCGTGCGTGCGCGCGTGCGCGCGTGTGTGCGTGCATGCATGTGCCTGTGCTCTTGTTTCCAATGGGATCTTTGTTGCGATGGCCGGCTATGATTGGCTAAAGCGGTGGAACCAGATGACATCACTTACACATCACAAATGTATCATTTTTGTTTGGGGGTCTGATATTTTATGACTGTGTATTTATTTGGATATAAATCTTTTACGGGTGTGGTTTTCTGTTGAATCTTGGTGAAATTTGTTATTTTCAGGACTGTCTCGTGTGTTTGTTCGCGAGGCTGAATTGAGTAAGGGCCAGGCTGTACACGTGGAAACGCTTTGCGCTTACTGGACAGTCGGTGCCGGCATGCATCGAAGAGCTGTAATCCGCGAATGCACTCAGAAGAAAGAAGGAAAAAGAAGCAAACGACGAACATTTACAGACAGGAGAAGGTTTGTAATAATAATAATAATAATAATAATAATAAATTACATTTGCAAGCGCCTTTCAAAACACTCAAGGACACTGTACAACCAAGAACAGATAATAAAACCACAGATAAAATTAAAATAAAAGTAAATAAATAAAGTTTGTTCGCTACTCGGATGGAATTTGACCCTCTGCCTAATGCTGAGCTGGAAGATAGGTAAGGTAAGGCATTTTCAGTTTTAAATCCAAATCTGGGGGCGTTTTAGGAATTCAAACAGCTTTAGGAAGCCACCGGCGTCCTCCC
>CAAKHF010011825.1:21998-34630 GCA_901007745.1 Hippocampus kuda
ATAAAGTTTGTTCGCTACTCGGATGGAATTTGACCCTCTGCCTAATGCTGAGCTGGAAGATAGGTAAGGTAAGGCATTTTCAGTTTTAAATCCAAATCTGGGGGCGTTTTAGGAATTCAAACAGCTTTAGGAAGCCACCGGCGTCCTCCCACCCACTGTACTTTTACAGCTCAGGGGTGTCAAACTCCTTTGTTGTCGTGGGCCACATCATCGTTATGGTGTCCCTGATCTGAGGCCTGTTATGGCTGAGAACCCAGATCAATGTGACATTATCGCACATACGCAACCAATTGATGGATATCTAGTTTTGAAATCAGAAGCAAGTAAAGTGTTTGTTCAACTGTATACTGTGAAGGGGGGCATCGGCAAGAATACATGATGCCATATCTAATTTCTACAACGTTGAGATACATGATTTTCCTTCGTGGGCCACATGCAGAAAAATGATGTCATGGGTTCTCCTTGAATTTGACACCTGTGCCATATAATGTGAAATACTGATGATCGTGTCTTAATTCCTTCGCTGATGGATTTAATTTGCTTTCGATGTGGGTCTGTTTAGTTCGAGGCTTTGCTATTAATCTGCTGTATGAATGACAATTGGATATGCAGCTTCATTGTAAAAAAACAACAACCAAAAAAAAAAAACATATTTATTTATTTATTTATTGTTTTTTGAATAGCCTCTCAAAATGCACAGCATGCTCCATTTTCAGTTACAGTTTCAAATAAGTTTGAGATATCGCCAAAAGCATATTGCTAACAATGACGTATGCATTGACCGTTCCCACGTCAATGTGTTCACCAGTCACACTTTCCAGTTGTGTGGAGTGTTCGCCACCACGAGAGCAACGCGAACGCGCCCGTCCCACCGCATGTGAATGGTTTGTCCCTGCCGACTTTCCGTACTGACCTCCTGACCTCTTTGTCACATGACCAGTCAGGCTGAAGGCTCCCTCCAGGCCGGCTGATGTCGTCCGGCTGTCAAACGCTTCTCGTCCGTTTCAAACGTAAGTCGGAAACAGCACGTTTGGTTGCGAGGCTGTTCGACGCCGTTCGGTTTTTCTTCTGCGACGGAGAAAGCGCTAAGATGGCGAGAGCCGCACTTAGCATCGTCAAGCTAACCTTGCTGCAGCCACTCGAGCAACTTCGCCAAAACGAATTCACAAGGCAGCCGTGTCTCTTGCCTTTGGGGAACGCGGCTTTGCTTGCGCTAGAGTGAAATCACTCCCCGAATTTCGTCGCTGGGTTGTTTCCAGACGGTCTATTAGCATGATTTGGAAAATGGATACCCGCTAAAAGAAGTAATGTGACCCGAAAGGGCATGAAATAAGCTTTCCGGTCATACCGAGGTTGCTTCGGTTGGTTGTAAAACTGTCTCAGTCAGTCATTTTGGATTTCGTAAAAGAGGCGCAATTGTTTTTCGCTGACACAAAATAAAAGCTGGGACTCAAGACGTGGTTTTCATCCCAATAAGGCAGTTTTTGGAAACAACAAATGATCCAGCCATCGTACTTTGCCAGAACGAGTCATTTAATAATGAACACGAATAGAGTGGTGTACTCGCTGTTCCCATCGTAGTGTTTTATATGTCTCAACTCCACTCAGGTGTCTTTCTCGAGCACTTGAAAACAACCGGCACTGTATGCAAAGTGCTTGTACATGGAGCAAAAATCATCCCTACAACAACAAACCATAAAACATCAATGACAATAGGAAGCACAAAAAGCAGTCCAACTCAAAATCAAGTCTCATGCTGAGTCCCAAGCCAAAGAAGAAAAATGACCTATTTGACGGATGGCCGGCGATGCCCAACGTCCCTTCCGAAGAGAGGGAGCGGCAACCGGAAAGGTCTTACTTGGTGAAAGACGCGAGTCTTGGAAACTCTATGGCGGCCACCGAAAGAATAGATGCTAATGCAGTGTAAAAAAAAACAAAACCCAATTGTACACACTAATCTTGGCGTTTTACTTGAACGGCAGGCTGAAGGAGGAACAAACATGGGCCGCTCTCCTCCCGCCGCGAGTGTGACACGAGGATCGGAGAAGGTTCCCTTCCGTCATGGCTGCTAGCTTCTATCCGAGCCCTTTTGAGGAGGCGGCGGGCGAGGTCAAGGAAGGCTTCCTTTGCCCGCTTTGCCTCAAGGACCTGCAGTCCTTCTACCAACTCCAAGAGCACTACGAAGATGAGCATTCCGGGGAGGAGCGCCACCACGTGAGAGGACAACTGAAAAGTAGGTCGGGGGTGTTGCCAGCAATCCGTTTAGCTCCAACGCGCGCACGCACGCACGCACAATGACAGAGTGCTTGGCGCATCTGCCTCATCGTCGAGGTTCTGGGTTGGAGTCTCGGCCCGGCCTCCTGTGTGGACTTAGTTCACCAACTGATGAGAACATCAAATAAGTAAAAAAAAAAAAAAAAAAGTTAACCTCTGACTCCATTGAGTTGGCCACTGTGTGTTTAGCACATCCGCATCACAGTTTTTAGATTAGTTAAAGGAGGGACGGGGTGCGGGGGGGTTCAATTCAAGCTCTGACGTTCCAGTTTGGACTTTTCACGTTGTCCTCATGCTCAAGTGCCTTTTCTGGAAAACAAGAAGTGTGGCAATCGGAGTGTGAATTGCTGGATGTCGGTCAACAGCAAATTTTAGTCAGATGGCTTCACGTACTTTTGACGCTGATATCAAAAATGTCTTCCATTTGTTTTTTTTGTTTTGCTCCAGCACATCAGATTTTTGAGATATTTCTTTCGTTTTTTGGGGTTTATTTTTAAGTTCGAACGATAAATCCGTGACGCAATTTTTTCATGTGTTGTACTTTGTAGTTATCACGTTGCAGGAAAAAAATCCACCTGGTGCTGAGCCGGAGCCAAATTCATAAATAACTTCTCTGTACAGTACAATATTTCATTTCTATTATTCTCCAAACATGTGCCAGAGGGGAAAAAAGTGTACTTGCATCTGTGATTTAAAAAAAAAATGTGTTGACCGGTGTGATAGAAAGCAGCATCTTGAAGCAACCCTTCTCTTAAGTCGTCTTCAGCCGGGTGAGCGCAAAGGAGCGTTTGTGTCCGCGTGCGCCGCAATCGGCCGGCGACCTCCTTCTCCTGTCCTGTTTTTTTTTTTTATATGATGTCTTGCTTACTAATTTTTACATTGTATTTTTTATTGTCTGTACAGTGTCCTTGGGTGGCATGAAAGGCGCTTTTAAATAAAATGCATTATTATTATTATTATTCTCGCTTCGACCTCATGAGGATGAGCGCCATCCAAAAGGGATGGCTGATTCTTCCTCGCAGCGGCGGGAGACTGACTGACCAATGTCCGCGCGTGCGTAGGTTTGGTCCAGAAGGCAAAGAAAGCCACCGACAAGCTGTGGAAGAGGGATGGAGACGAGCGGGGCGACGCTGCCACTTATGAGTCCTTCTACTACGGCGGGGTGGACCCGTACATGTGGGAGCCTCAGGAGCTGGGTAAGACGACCAAAGCGCACGCGCACGCTCGTCGACGGGAAATCTGCGCAGACGCTCCCAGAGTGTGTCTTGCAGGAGCCACGAGAAGCCACTTGGACTCGTTCAAGAAGCAGCGCGCCGCCAGGATCGACCACTACGTCATCGAGGTGAACAAGCTCATCATCAGGCTGGAAAAGGTGCGCCCCGCCCGTGGCCAAACACTTGCCGGCGCCGCCGTCCTCATTGGCGCTGAAAAAGACAAATGTCCTTTGCAGCTGACGTCTTTCGACAGGACCAATTCGGACCCGGCCAAAATCCGAGGTTGGTGCGCGAGCGGCGAGCTCCTCGCGCGTCGGAACGCTCGCGCGGCGTCATTTCAAACGCGCTACTTTGCAGCCATGGAGAAGTCGGTGGTGTCCTGGGTCAACGACTCGGACGTCCCCTTCTGTCCCGACTGCGGGAGCAAGTTCAACATCCGCAACCGGCGGCACCACTGTCGCCTCTGCGGCTCCATCATGTGCCGCAAGTGCATGGACTTTGTCGCCTTGCCTCTCGCTCGTACGTATGGACGCCGAGGGTCCGCTGACGCGCTCGCTGCGACGCGATCCCCGTGAGATGACGACACGTTGGCAAATAAATCAAGACGCTTATGTACTCGAAGTTTTTTTCGAGGTATGTAGAAATGTGTATCGTTTGATGCATATTGTCAGGAGACATCCCTGCAAAAAATACGAGTAAAAAGCATGACATCCGCAGCGGGTTTATTCGGAAGTAAAAAAAAAAAATCCACCTGACCCAATTCCCTGAAATTGAAGAAAAAGGCCCCCCCTCATCCAAAAATACTCTCAAAGTCCCAGTGAGAAAGAAATGGTGTTGAATGAAAAGTGGCCAGCAATCTCCATCCATCTCAAACGCCTTCAATGTTGTCGGTGGCGGCGGAAAGTTTCCAACGGCGGCGATTCCCCCGATTGGGCGAGCCTCAGGTCATCGGACGAGGCGCGGCGGCTGTCTAGCGTGCCGTCGGTTCCTCCTTTTTTTCTTTTGTGACCCGACAGAAAAGCTGATCAGCGGGACCCGCGAGGCCCTGAGTGTGCCCGGGGGCCGCGGCCAATGCCACTCGCCCGGCGCGGCGGGCTCCCGGAGGGGCAGCCTGAGCAGCCTGAGCAGCGTCACGTCCGTGCTGGACGACAAAGACGACGACAAGATTCGCTGCTGTCGTCACTGTACGGAAACGCTGTTGAAGAGAGAGCGCAAGATGGACGAGAAAGACTTTGTGCCCGACATCGTCAAGCTTTACCAGGTGAGGGAAACGGTCGCCGCTGCCTCCCGGCCGGGGCCAAGCTTTCGAAGCCAAAAGGCTTCGAAAGCTCGGCTTGTCCGTTACTTTGTGGGAGTCCCGAGACGGGGTCGCAAAAGTGGCTTCAGGTTTGCCGCCTTTTCTGCGCTTTTGCGAAGGAGCCGCTCTCTGTTCTCGGCCGCGTCGTTCGCGGAAGCGCCGCACGTCCGCGAGCGACCGCGGACAGACGGGTTGAAACGTGACCCCAAAATAAGTCGACTGGGCCTTCGGGTCCCCGCTCCTCCCCGTCACGCAACTCGTTGTCTTCCCGTCAGCGGCTGAGGATGTGCATGGAGAAGGTGGACGAGAAGGCCCCGGAATACATCCGAATGGCCGAGTCGCTCAAGTAAGTCCCGTCGGCGTTTTCGCCATCAAATGTCGCTCGCCCGCCGTGTGACCGACGAGCCGCCGCCTTCTTTTCTCAGCGCCGGCGAGACCACGTACAATCTTGAGACGGCGGGGGGACTTCGACTGGAAGTGCAGAAATACTACGAATTAATCGACGCTCTGAGGTAAGTTTGCCGTCCTCCTTTTTGAAAAGGGACGGCCTTCTCCGGTACGGACGCCATGCCGGGCTCTTTTTCTCAGCAAGAAGATTCTGACGTTGGGAATGAAAGACGAGCCGCAGCCGCGTCCGAAGGTGCTGCAGCTGCAGAGGATGGTGCGCTATTCGGCCACGCTCTTCGTCCAGGTGAACGCCGGCCCCCGAAGCCGCACGTCTTGCCCATTTTCAATGGGGGGGGGGGGATAACTCATTCAGTACCGGCCGATTCTGGACCAAGTCTGAAAAGACGTTTCAAAACGTCTTTGGGAGTGAATGAGTTCAAATGGGGAACCCGATGAGAAGATTCAGTTTTCTTTTTAGGACCAAAGACGGACGCTAGTTTGTCAAAGGCATCATCTGCTAAGAATAAAGTTGCATGTTTCCAAGGCGGGAAAAAAGAGTGGATTGCCAATCATATTGTGGCTCGAAACGAGATGCACAAATCCAGAGGCCTTTGTCCAGAAAATTCACGCCCGCGCCTCGTCTTGGTCGTAGGAGAAGCTGCTCGGGCTCATGTCCTTACCGACCAAGCAGAAATATGAAGAGCTGAAAGAAAAGAGAAAAGAGGAACAAGAGAGGAGACTCCAACAAGAGAGACTGGTGAGATGCCGCAACCACGCAAATTTTTTTAAAAAATTGAGTACGCTCGTCGTCGTCGTTGAGTTCGCCATTTCCTGCTTCACAGGCCGCCCAGGAGGTCCTGAAGAGGAGGCAGGAGTCGGAGAAGAACCGCCCGCCCGCCGACAGCAACGGAGAGATTGCGCAGGCCCCCCGCCTGACCAAAGTCGGCGGCTGGTTGCCCTCCTCGGAGGCGGGCCACGCGCGCGGCGCGCTGGAGGACCCCCTCCTGCAGCAGATCGACAACATCCGCTGCTTCCTGCGGCAGGCGCGCGAGGCCCGCAGGGCGGACGAGGTGGCCCTGCTGGAGGAGAACCTGCGGCAGCTGCAGGACGAATACGAGCGGCAGCAGACCGGCCTGGCCGTCGCGCTCTCGCGCCAGCTGGCCGACGAGGAGGACGCCCGGCGGGACGAGCTCCGCCGCCTGGAGGCCCGGGAGAGGGAGGAGAGCCGGCGGCCGGCGCCCGCTCCGCCGGCCGGCGCCCGCCGGGCCCCTTTCCATCTCGCCGCTCCGGATTTGGAGCCGAAAGACGAAAGCTCCGTTGCGGAGCGGGACGAGGAGTCGTCGCCGAGGAGTCGCCGGAGCTCGAGCGGCCGGGCGACGCCGCCGAGCCCAGACGGATGCCACGACGCTTTCCGCCGAGAGGGCTCCACGCCCGTCGAGGAGGATCCGTCCAATCCCTTTTGCGAGGACATCCGGAGGGAGCGCGGCAAAGTGACCAATGGAAAGAAAGAATACAACCCTTTTGACGAGGACGAAAACGAGGAGGACGCGCAGGCCCAGCGCGTTCCCGGCAACCCCTTTGAGGAGGACGACGACGACGACGACGCGGAGAGCGGCGACCCCTTTGCGGCCCGTTCCAACGCCGGCTCCTCCACCAATCCTTTCGAGTGCGACGACGCCGACAACGTGGACTCGATCGAGGAAGAGCTGCTGCTGCAGCAGATCGACAACATCCGGGCCTACATTTTTGACGCCAAGCTCAGCGGTCGGCCCGACGAAGTGGAGCTGCTGGCGGAGAACTTGCGAGAGCTCCAGCGCGCCCTGCAGGAGCAGAAGAGAAACCAGCAGTGACGCGGCGCGGCCAGTCCACCGAGCGAGCCGCCGCCCGCCAGCCCCTTCGCGTTTGGCCTCACCACCAACACACGTCGGCACACCCGCGGAACGACCGCAAGGCCGCTCTCGTCAATGGTGGCCGCTCTCCTCCGCACTTGGCGCCAGCCGGCGCTCGTAACGCGGCCGTCGTCATTTGTGAAAAGACGTGACCGGGAAGCCGCCGCGGTTCCACCGGTGCGCTCGAGTTGTCTTGCTCGTGAGGAAAAAAAAGGAGGTGGACAGAAACGCTGTGACGGCTTTAAGATATCCTTTATTTGTCCCACACTGGGGACAAATAAAGGATATTTTGCCACATGATCAACCACTTGAGGCGCGTCCCTCCTCAAGGCACTTTTTTTCTTGGGTGACGCCTCCATATTCCACTTCTTTGCACATTTGAAGCGCGCCGTTTGAACGAGGAAAAGAATGTTTACCCCAAACAACACGCGTCTGCCCTGCCAGGTGCCAGAAGCAGGACGACAAATCGCTCCGCATTGTAATTGGATAATTGGGCTCAATATCACGAGCGGGAAACGCATGCCGGGATGACAAGAAATATCGTCAAATAGGTGCCCCCCCCCCCGCCCCTTTCTACAAACAAGGCATCATTTTGACACGTCCCTCATGCTGCTGCGCCAGCTACAGTGTGTGGAATAAGTTGTCAATCAATTCTCAGTCCAAAATATTTTTCCATGCGCCGACGAGTAAATGGAGCGCTCGTGCTCGGCGCGTCAGTGCCCAAAGCGCAACTTCTGCTCGCATTCATGAACCGCCGGCAGCAAATTGGTGACAGCAGTCGGGGAGTCAAAGCGCTCGTCCTTCGCTCACTGAGTGAGCCGCCGGTGTCCCAAAGTTATTTGAGCCGCACAAGTTTTATTTTCACGATCTTTTAAAATCTTGTCTATTAAAAAAAAAAAAAGATATAAACGGGGCGCAGCTTGCTGCCGGAATCGCGTTGCAAAGTGAAAGTCCGTCACATACTCGTAAAATGTGAACATAAACCCCAAAAAGTCCATCGTGCCGGCAAACTCGCCTCATTCGCTTTTGGGATTCACGTTGGTCGCTTGCAGTTCTTTTCAAAATGTAAAAAATAAAAATAAAAAATCAAAAGCATGCGAGTGTGACCCATATGCGAAACACTGACTCGATGCAGCGAATTTGAAGTTTACTGCAACCAAGACACCTTACTTACTTACTTACTGGTATTGACCCATGGACCGACGGGTGTCTTCCTCTGTTGTCTGTGTCGGCTGCGTGCGATGTTCACCGCTGGCGTCGTTCCAGCTCGGCATCGGCGCACGAGGACGCCTGCACTTTGGCTGCTTTTCACGTCTGCCACACGCACGGCAAATGATTGCCGGCAAGTATTAGTAGTCGGTGTCGCTCGATGTTTGATAGCCACGTGATTAACCGACAGCCTCTTCACTTGCGTAGGGTTTTGCTGTTTGATTGACTGCAGAATGACAACAGTTTGGACTGTTTATTAACATGCGAGCACAAGTAAACAAGTTCTCAAGTCTGATTTCATTTTGCCGGGTGAACGTTGAGTCCGCTCGCTTGCCGCGTCACACAAGATGTATTTCAAGTCCAAAGTCAGGCCGGCTGCACCGCCTCAACTCTCGCCTCTCCTCGTGCCCTCGTCTTTGTAGATGTGCCGCTTGTTTGTCTGGGCCACGCAAAAGGAGAACCCCCCCCCCCCCCGGTTTGGGTTTGAAATAGATCTTTGGTGACACACCTTGGATTCACGCTCCGTTGGAAGTCCGCTTTCAACGGCACGGCAAGAAGAGGGCCAGACGCGTCGCCTATCCTCGCATCTTTCCGGGTTCTTCAACGCCAACGACAAGCGTCGCCGGACGAAGCTCCTCGTGAATTTGCGACGGGCAAAAAAAAAAAAAAAAAAAGTCTGCTTTTCTTGTCCGCCGCTCACTCCTGTTGGGCTTTCATTCGGGCGCGATACTTGCCCGTCATCTCTTTGGGCAGCGGCGTGGTGCCGGGACACGGCACCTGACCGTCCACCTCACAGATGCACTCTCGCAGGCAGTACTTTTTGGGGCCGAAGTTGGCGGGGTTGGACGCCTGCATCTTGGCTTGCGCTTCTCCCTCCAACACCGTCCTGGGGGGCCAAACAGGCCAAGGTCACAAACGACGAAAGAGCACGCGCATGACAACTCGTGCGATTGTAAGTGCAGAGAAGTCAACGCAACGGGTTCATCGACACGCACCAAAGACAACTAAGTTTTGGTCTCGACCAAGCAAAAGGCTTGAGTTGTGCACTCTGCTCTCAAGGGACGTAATTGCAATCCAAATCGAATTTCAAACAGGCCTCCGGTTTCTACGGCACCTCCTACGTTTCTGCTCCCTCAGCTGTCCGTGTTCTCCAGTTTCCAATTTGCTCCAAGGTGCCGAGATGAGGACCAAACGGCTGACAGACTCGGGCGAAACTTCGAAAGCGGCGGCAAAGAGTGGGCACCCGAAGCGACTGGCCCTGCAGCCCCGACACCATTCGGACATATCTCCGTGACATGCATATTCCATGATCACAGCATGAGGATGTTGAAAACAAACACGAACTTATGTACAGGCCAGGGGCGTAGCCAGAACATTTTCCAGTGGGGTAGCCAGGCCGTCCCGACACCTGAGGGGTGGCCATATGCTCACACACAACGTGTGCATTCTTGTGACTTCCTGTGCGACTGAGAAGTCATTGTTTCTCATACAATCCAGTCAGGGCTTCATAATGTAACTTGCAATTACATCCGTTGAGAGCACAGCCTTCGTCTTTACCTTAACAATTATTCAGTCTTCTCACCGCGATTCTAAATTGGAGACATCAACCAACCCGGCAGCCGTGCACGTCCGGAGTTGTGTGATGTCAAGGCATTTTTGCTTCAATGCTACTTACTGGGATTTGCCCAAAATAGTCCTGATGTGTTTTGCGATGTCCGTGTGGTCCTTGCCTTCCACGTCCACCAGCACCTGTTCGCCGTCATCTAGACCAAAGGCACCAATCAGCTCGACTCTCGTTGAAAAAAAAAGTTTTTTCAGGCACTGTGCCGTGAAAGATCATCACTTCACTCCAATGTTTCATTTTCCACATGTATTGACCGCAAAGGGTGGATCTATATGAGACACGTGCAGTCCGAGTCAGAACAACGATTTTCTCTTCCACGAGATAGCAAAAAATATGTGCATCGAAATTTTTTTTGTTGTTGACATTTTGGCTTGGTGGAGAGCTGCAAGATTTTTGCAAAGGCCAATGGGTATGTTACTTGGCTAAATATGTCGGGAAAGACTAAAATACAGCACAAATTTGCAGACATGAGACACAAAACTACTAACCCAAGTAAAATCTCAAGAAGGGCGACGGAGTCATGTTTTTGAACATCATTATTTGGACCCACGGGTTTTTGTACTGAATCTGGGGAATATTGAAGAACACAAATTTCCTGTGGAGCAACAACAACAAAAAAGTGGATATCGACATGTCAGTGAAACCGGGCTCATTGTGCTCTCTTTCCTCTTCGCTAGTCGCGTTCTCGCTGACCTTGCTCCGTCGCTGAGCTCTCCGTGCGTGTTGTAATTGACCGTCATGATCTTCACTCGGCTTTTGAAGATGATGTCGCCTTTCTGGAGATACTGCAACGTCCTCCTGATCGGGAAGCTTCCTTTCATAGGCATTTCAAGACCTTCGTCGGTAACAAATGCCCAATCGAAGTTGTTCCGCCAACGTTGTGGCGCACGAGTATAGTCGACGCGTTTTGATGACGTTTCTTGTGCGGTCGTCAAGACTCAAGAGGAGACGTGCAGAGCGACCGCCATCTTGAACAGGGAGTCTTGAAATCAAAACTCACTGAAGAGATTTTCTCTCCCTCTAGATTTTCATGAGCTTTGTGTTGAAACTGGCTGGAACACAAAAAAAAAACTGTGTGCGTTGTTTCTTCACTTAAAATTTGTTTTTTTTAAGGAAATTAAAAATGAATGGAGAAACTGAGGTACTCCGGTACAGAGGAGAGGAGTGTATCCATCACCGCCCCGTCCCTCCTAAAAAATTACGTTTGCACCATCTAGTGTTAAAATCATCTAAAAGGCAACACCTGAGCAACATGATGCACCGTGCGACCCGGAGACCTGCAAGTGGTCCGGAATGGCATCAACGCAGCGGTACTCCGTCCTTTATTTATTTCGCCGTACTTCACACAAACAAGTCTTGAACTCAACATGGGAGCAGTCATAGCGGACATTTGGTGTTGCAGAAGTCGCCCGCCTTGAAGAGCGTCAGGACGTTGACCAGCGGAAACATGACCACAGAGCCCACCAGCGAGCCGGCTTGTGCTGCTGCGCCACACCAAACGAGGGCGCTGTGACTTCGGTCACGCAGGATGACTCCTGCCATCACTTTGACGTAAGACAGCGTTCCAGTGAAGAGGAGCCACGAGAGGACCTGGTGGAGGTCAAATAGACAGCATTCGACTTGGGACAGTTCTCCCCTACCCAAATAATGATAATAATCATAATAATAATGAAATAATCAGCTCTAGGCATGGAACATTTTCCATTTCATAACTTTGCTGCTGTGAATTGGGAATTTCTCCATTGTGAGACTAATAAAGGTTTTCTTATCTTATCTTATCTTATCTTATCTTATCTTAAACAGCCGTTTTCTGTAAAAAGCAGTCATCGCTCAAGCTCTGAGCACAATTGCTCAACCGTTTGGTTAAGAAGCTGCACTTTGGCATTTCCCGGCTAAAGGTGCCCACAGATGTTTGGTCTCGCTGCGTTTACGCAATGCGCGTGTGTGTCACTCACAATGACGACTTCTCCCGCCACGGAGCCCTGAAGTAGAGGACAGGGACTCATGGCAGCCATGGCCATGTTATAGCTGCCAAAGGCCGTCCCCAACAGCGCCAGCGCAGCCAGAAACAGAAGAGACCTGAAAGCACAATACGGTCAGGACCGCGCCGAGTTGTTCTCACTGGGCATGTCCAAAGCACCGCAGATGGCATCGCGCTGGATTCCAACAATCGCAATGTGACTCAAGTGGAGCCTTTCAGCTTTCGTTTGACCACTTTCACAAAAGTGAGGTCGTGACGGCAGTTTCTTGCACAGCGCCGACTCGGTTCACGATCAGATCTTGATCGTTTTCGCTCACATTTGCCCTAACAGTTGTCACTGGGAGGTACCACCGCACTGCAGTCCACTCACATTACGAAATGTCATTGTCATGTCCTTGTTTATGATGATACTAATGCAGCGTGTTATACCGGAGACAAATTCCTTGTGTGTTCTACATACTTGGCCAATAAAGATGATTCTGATTCTGATTCTGATTCTGATTTGTTGTGATGGCATTTCAAAAGGGATCAAAGCCACTCGACCCCTCGAGGGTGACGTCCGTGGCTCTTTTATTTGAATGCAGTCAAGCCATGGAGAGTTGCAGTTTGAAAACTTTTTTAAAAAATCTCAGAAAAAACTTGCCTGTAGTCGCCGTTTTGTTTTGTTTTGTTTTGTTTTGTTTTGTTTTGTTTTGTTTTGTTTTGTTTTGTTTTGTGTTTTGTTTTGTTTTGTTTTGTTTTGTTTTGTTTTTTGTTT
>CAAKHF010011827.1:3114-13459 GCA_901007745.1 Hippocampus kuda
AGGGACATTTTGGAGTGTTCAATCAACCTGCCACGCATAGTTTTTGGAATACGGGAGGAAACTGGAGTACCTGGAGAAAACCCACGCAGGCACGGGGAGAACATGCAAACTCCACACAGGGAGGCCGGAGCCGGAATTGAACCCTGCACCTCTGCACTATGAGACGGATGTGGTAACCAGTTGGGCATCATACCTCCCAGGAAAAATCTCATGTCTGAAAATATTTTCTAACTGATCATATATATATATATATATATATATATATACAGTTAGAATATACATTGTGGCTGGTTGGGCAATGTATATTCTGTGCCGTACTGTATTTTTTATTTTATTTTTTTTTTTACAAGCAAATTAGTCAAAATATCCCAGCCAACAGATATGCACACAAACCCCAATAAATTACTAAATTACATCTGGGAATACCATCAAAGCAAGCATAAAAAGAAATATTGGCTTGCAAAACTCAGGACCTCTTATTCAATAATAACGTTGACATCCTCCTCTTTTGTTGATAAAAGCATCAGTCAGTAAATGTACATACAACACAGACAAAGTCATTGGAACCGTTTTGTTTTTGGATGAAAAACACAAAAGGATCACTGAAATAAGTTGAAGCTGATGAAACTGAAATTAGCGAAATGCAGGCCACTCACAAGACGCCATGTCGAAGGGACAATGATCTGTGTTTATTGTGGGTTCTTCTTTCTTTCTGAACACAAACAGCAGACTCGGTTATTTTCTGTGGCTGCTTTGCTAAATCCGGCACAGGGTATTTGAACCTGGACACAAAGAAATCTCATGACTATCAAGGCTGTCTGGAGCAAAATGTGGTCCTCAGTGTTTGATAGATTGGTTGCAATTGCAGCCACAAACACAGAGATGATAATCAAAAAAACAAACAAAAAACAAACAAGAAAGATGAAATCAAAAGTATTTATTCCAATTCTGGAGCGTCCTAATGTAAATACTATGACGTTGGACTGAAAATTTTCAGGAAAAGATTTTATTGTGATTTTTCAGACATGTATTACAATTTTGATTCAATCCACCTTTTATTTATTTCTTCATTTTCAAATCAAGCTTTGTGGCAATATTCAGTATTTGCAATAATATTTACAAATACGACAGGAATGTGAAAATTGCATCGTCCATCCAGAACATATACGCATGATTTGAGCTATTACTTCAGTCATGTATGTCACTATAATAATGTAAACACTAAAGAGGCTGTGTAAGGGAGGCAATCCTTTTTCAAGTTTTTTTTTTTTTAACTGGTTCATTAAAGCAAGAACGACTGCTTGCTGCCATACATATATCAATATGTAATTACGGGTAATACTTTATCGAAAAGTTCTGCGGGAACCCATCTCCCAGTCCTTCTATCTTTTATGCTCGCGATATTATATTAAAAGTAACTCCCATAAGACTGCATATTCTCAGATGATCAATTTCGCGAATGCCAGGACAATCAAGACACAGCCTTTCCTGTGAGATTCTGGAAGAAGGTTTAACGTCCCTGCTCTATGATTTCAACTCTTGATACTCTTTGGCCGCTCACCCACTCCTTCACAGTAACGCTACTTATGATGTTCTAAACTTAAGTGGAATAATGATCATGGACGTATCATGTTAATGTGAAAAGGAAACACTTCCTGTTAAAAAAAGGCAGAAAGAATCCAATTATTCTTCTCTCTGCTTCTTCTCATTCAAATATTCATGTCAAGGTATGTCTGCCAAGAAAAACTGTTTGGCACAAGTAAAGTTTGACTGCAAACATCTTTGTAACCTTTTACAAACACTGACCAAAAACCAGCATTTGACGCGTTTGCAAGCATTCATCCACATTCGCCGTTCAATGAGAGACCAGCTTTAACAATAAAAGGGTCCGCTATGAGATTGGTGACACCGAATATCATGGCCAGTCGATGCTGTTGTGTGATCAACTGCAGCATTGACAGCTAAAACTGAGCATGATGTCACAGACACCCAAACATGATGTGTTTCTTGACCTCTGCTGAACCCCTGATACTGATTCGCCGAACCCCTGGGATTCAATCAAACCAAGGTTAAGAACTACCGGACTGCAGAATGATATTCTTTATGAGCCAAAATAAGTCGATGACCATGGAATTATTTTGTGTCCAATATGGACCATTATCCTCCAGTCTGTTTCCCAAGCCTGGGCTGGCGCACTTTTCACCTTTGTATATTCTCCTGTCTAAACCTCTGACACACCCACCAGCTGTAAACTGAAAATGAACACGGAAACACAAGACACGTGATTCAGTGACATTGCAGGTTGCCTGGAATTCGTGGAAATGTGTACTTTTCTTGAGAGTTGTGAATGCCATTTCGATCTATTTAGATTCATCTTCAATCTAAAAAAGATCAAGTGCAATGCCTTATGCCAGTCAAGACATGCAAAACATTTTTTTTAGATGCGAAAGAAAACCTATTAGTGATTTAATCAATATACTGTCCCTATGACTGAATGCATATTCAGCGGCCTAACATTAAGATACATGTAGATGATGGAAATAAATGAGCCTAACACTTAAACAAGCTCAAGCACCAGTCAGCTTTGGCTGGAGAGCGGCTCTTCGCAAAGCCGGTGCAGTTGAATGATAGCCTCAAGGTTCGGACAAAATCATTAAATATTTCAGTGTACATGAGCCCCTGGATTTCTCAAACGCTGCCAACATGAGAGCGGTCACCTCCTATTGTGCCGTTGTTAGGCTCTCCTTTTCTCCCATTGTTTCTCTAATAAACAACCTTCAACATGAAGGCTTTAAGTTATTGTGTAGGTGTGTGCCAACTGCATTAGACTGTGGTAAATGAAAGAGAAAAAAATAATGTAGTGTAATTACATTCAATAGCTTTCTGGAAGTCTCTTTCACAATACTATTTGTACATTTCGCATAAATTGTCACGGCGTCCAAACTCAAAGTTTCTGGAGTGCATAAGGGTATCAAAGGGCTTGAGAAAACAGGAGAATGAGTGCAATTTTAGGGTTGCTCCACCCAGAGTGCAAATCTGGCATGAAGGCGCCTAAATGACAAAACTTGAGTCGATTGAAGAAGTCACTTCATCCAAAAAAGGCATCGCCGCACAGCTTAATCTCATAGGACAAGATGCTGCTTTACGTTCCGTACTTGCAAGGTCAAGTCATCTTCCGGTGTCAAAGTGAGAAAAAGTCTCACTGACTTTAAAATGAAGCGAAAACACACAACATACTGTTTATATTTCACACTGCATGCAGTTCTCCAGAGTCCAAGAATGACTGTTAGCCGACTCTCTCTGCCTGTTGCTTACTTGTTTGATCAATTTCTGTTTGAGGTGGTACCACCAGATTACCCCATATTTGATGTGTAGAATACATTTAAATTGATCAAGAACTAAATGTAAAGTGCTTGTTGCATCTAAATTAAACTATGGCGACATTCACATGAGTTTTGGAGATGAGTTACAGTGTGCTGCATTGTTAATGCCTCTCTTTGGTTCTGTATCAGATTATGTCTCTCAAGACAGAGGAGCCACAACTTGTAACTGCACAAATTCACCATTAATAGCGGTGCTGTAGAAAGAAGTACTCTCACACCAAACACATATTTTTGTCTGAGCGTCCCTTCTTATGTGACCTTTTAATAAACATGAGTTGCATGATGGTCCTTGGAGTCTGTAGCCAAAAGTGGACTTGGCAAGACATTAAAACCTGGGAGACAGAAGTCTACTCGGTATGCTAAAAGGTCAGAAATATACAGGGCAGCGCGATCACCCGAGGGCATCAAATTATGAGACTCGCTCATTAAAAAAAAAAGGCAATATTAGCTGTGAAAAGAATGTAATGGTGAAAATAAGATGAACCTTCAGGTTACGAGGATTAAATATACATGGAAGGGAACAGGCTTAAATTCTTGCAGCTGAGCCAGAACAGAATTCAATAATTCTTTCTCCGCAGACACACAGTTCAGTGTTTCACACTATTGAACCATAAAATGTGATTCAGTTTTACACAGATGGAGGGTCATGAATTGCTGATATAACCTTGAGTGTGTCAGAAGCCGGATAAATGTTCCACACTATTGTGGTTTTTGTCAGTCGCTTCGGTCCATAAAGGGCACGGCCAGACCATCGATCACGATTACTTTGGACATTGCTCAAACCATTTCCACAAAACACAGAAAGTCCGCTTGTCCTGCTTCACGGGGGACGACATTTGAACAATGCCTACAGAGTAAATATTGTATCATATCATGTAGTCTGACTGGAAAGTAAGGCTTCGGTTTGAATGAAACAAGCTTCGCATCTTTGCAGCCATGAGTCATCATGGCGAGAATGTGCATGCCTTCAAAGCACCGCCGAATGTCCACAGCCACAGAATGCATCAAGAAAACGAAGGCAAATACTGGAAACAGTGTTTGACATGCGTTTTGATTCTTTCGAATCTTCTGTGCCACCATCCATCAGTCAGTTTTGCAGTATCACGTCAACGTCAACACCCAAGAACACTTGTGTCACTTGTGTCAGAAGATGATTCTTTTTTGTTTGTTTGTTTGTTTGTTTTTCTTATGCTTGACCAGCATCTTGTAAGACCTTGCTTGACTTTGGGTATCATCTAATGGTTGGCATTGCTGAATCCTTTGTGTTAGAAGCCTACGTTAGTGAGTCAAAATACTGCGACGTGCAAAAATCTTTTATAAAACGGCCATGCTCACTTTAGCCCATAGATAGTTTTGTATGCCCATAATAAGCACATAACGAAAAAGTCAACCAACACTCACTCAAACGACAATCACGCATCAGTTCGTTTTCGGACATCAATTTTAGTTCAGTGCATGCACCCAAGCATAGCTGAATGCATTCGTCTTGAAACACACGATCAGAAAATTTTCCACAAACCAATGCTTGTTTTACATTTTATCTGTGTATAAATGCTCGTAGTAAGTAGTCATTTAACGTTGACAAATGACACCTTATTGCTTTTTATCAGATTTTGTTATGTACAGATTTGTCAAAACAAAAACAAAGAAACAAAACAAAACCAACAAACCAACAAAATAAACAATGTGAGTGTACTGTGACTCACAGTATTGCTAGCTCCAACTCACAATGACCCACAAGGTCGACACGAAGCAAGGCTGACAATGTACCTCCCATCTGGCTCCATCATTTAATGATGTCAATCGTCTCTCCTGTAAATTGAAGGCATCAAGACAGAAATCCATGTGAACCTTTCACCTCACTCAATGACGAGAGTGACTTAAAGGACCCGATTTCCCTCCTCTTAGGTCACCGTATGCCATTTGAGGACATAGAGTGCGACTCTCCGAGCTCAGCATGTTCTTTCACAATTGAATTTCTTTTGATGAAACCCATCAAGACTTTAAAAGCTGACACTCTGCCATGTTTTGCTCTTGAGCTCAGACCTGAAAAACACGAGCAAGGTTTGAGAAAATTACAAAACAAAATTACAAGTACATACTTTATACATAGTATACACACATACTTTGGGTAAAAAGTGTCCAACCTTGGCAAAGTAAGAATGGACACCATGTCTTTGGCAGTGTTCAGCATGACTGCCTCTCTTGGCATTCGCAAAACAGTGCTCGCTCATGCTGTTTGTTTCTGAGCGAAAGACAACATTGCTTGCCACTTTTTTTTTTTTTTTTTATAGAAGCGCGAGAGCAATCATAACATTTGCTAAAAATACCAACCGTTTCATTCAGTTCGCAACCCTGACTGATTGTGTCGCCGACATGTTAGTGGAAGAAGTGCATGTCAGCGGTGGATAAATATTCAATTTCGTTCAATTGAATTTGGTTGCAATACTTTCTTTGAAATGGATCATGAATAATGAAGTTGATATGTTCAAAAAGAAAGAATTCCCAAAGCATTTAGAGAAAAACATGATAGTTTAATTCCCACATAGCAAAGACATGTGGCCCACATTCGGCATGAAGCTGGCACAGGTGGCATTGCGTCTGCACTGACATAAGGCATGTGGGCCGAACATGGCCCAGGAGTGGGAAAAGAGGCACTGGCTTGACTCTGGCAAACAAGATGTGGGCCAGTTGTTGAGTCAAGTATGTGGCCCAGAAATCAATTTCCAACTCTGGGCCACATATGGACAGCCACTCTCGCACCACCCTTAGATGGAGTTTCAGATTTTTTTTTTCTACACGTCTTTTTTTACATCGCAGGCGTATGCGAAATTCTTTTACATTACACACACGCACATACAATGCACACTTACACATTCATGTATGTGCATACTTGCTCGTGCACACACACAAATTCAACATGGTATTTTATTTGTATTTTTTATGCTTTATTCAAGAACACAGATAGCCAGGGGAGACAAACAAACTAAAAAGACAAAAAGACAAAAAATAAATGTATTCTACAAAAATATAACACTCTGAGAAATACAAAGTCTTTGAGCCTTTAGCGCTACGATTACGGGCTGTCCTTGGAAAAGTATGCAGTATACTCCTGTTGGCACTTCCAACAATTGAGGTGCGAAGTGAACAGTGGCTCATTTGCATGAGCTCCGCTTTTATTTGTGGAGGTCAAAAAATCTACCAGCTACTCTGAGCGTAGGCAAGCCAATTTGACGTCATGTTATCGTTGGACTGTGTGGTTCCCGGTAGAAGACACCCCACACTCAATAACTGAAAGCTATTTAGAGAATTAGAGCAATCTGACAACCCCTCTCCCCCATCTCTTCATCTTTGCTAATAGCTAAAATATAAAGATTTAGTTGAAACACAGTACTTAAGCTCTTGAAACAGACAGGGCCTTTTCACCAATATCAAATCGGCTCACAGAGCAAGCGACTACGGGATCAGCATAACAAAAAGAGATAGACATGCCCTAACTATTCATCTATTAAAAATCTGGCACTTGTTATAATGGAGTGCCTCTGCAGCGATAACGATGAGTGCCACAGACTACCACAGGAAAGGGGTTGGGGGGTTGCTGCTTTTTTTTTTTTTTCCTGTCACACAGCACAATATGTACCACTTACACAAACTGTTTTACAACTGAGCAATGTTAATGGCACTCAGGACATTGTTTTCAAATCTCACTGTTGGTCTAAATCCGGAGTCCTTCTGTGCTCTTGTAAGTATTTAACAATATGAAAGGAGAAGATTGTCAATTTGAACCTTGCTCGCCAATTCATACATTTTCAAAATTGTGAGACAAGCTGAGCTAAAATGAATCAATAAAATTCTGACAATTCATATCTAATTACCAGTGAAGAATGACGAGGCCTGTCTTGCTCTGTCCTCCACTCGTAGATCACTCGCAATCATGTTTTGTTGATTCAGGGATATGAGCTTGGTAGAGACAAATAGATCACAACCCCCCCCCCCAAAAAAAAAAAAACCAAAGACATAAGACAAGAGAAGTGTTCCATCAAGAATATTATGGGATGATTATCTGGAGACTGCCCTTTATTCACAAAGTACAACGTAGTAGGATGCACTGTGATTGGGGGATAAGCTGCTTTGCTCATTAAATGGAGGACACATTATCTTGTAAATAATTCAATTACCATCTTGCAGTAAAGGCATAACAGCGGCCTCATAATTAAAAACTCTCCAAAGGATTACATTCACTTGTTGATTCATTTTATTCTTGTCTAGTTTTTTTGGCTTGTGGTTCCGATTGTGTGTGTGTTTTTTTGGTTTGATTTTGTTTTTTGCTCATTCACATCTGTTTTCCCTCTGTACTTGAATCACTAGATCACGAGAGGATTGGTAAAGATTCGTCCTATGAACAGGAGGGAAAGGTCCAGTTTGTGATTGATGCGGTGTACGCCATGGCTCACGCGCTGCACAACATGCACAAAGATCTCTGCCCGGGGAAAGTTGGCCTCTGCTCCAAGATGGATACCATCAATGGCACGTTGCTGCTTAAATATATTCGAAATGTCAACTTCTCAGGTGTGTATTCATGAGATACCATGTATCAAAGTGCATTTGAGTCAATCTGACGTTCATCAACATCCAGACGCGTAGGTTTTTGTGAAGATAAATTGGTCTCCAAATATCAGGCTGCTGAATTGAAATTATTTGGAGTGGCTGGTCATAGATTCGACAATTAACAGCCAAAGAGTGCACTGAAATTTTTATTTTGTCAAGTCATTGCACACAATAAAAGCACCTGGATCCAGATAAATTTTTTAAAAGTAGACTATGCAACATTATAGTGACTGTGTGATAAATTTGCAAAATTTTGAATACCGGTAATTGATTTGGACTGCAGGAACTAATTTAGAGTTATGGCTGTCAGTGGAGAAAAACGGCAATGCTTTTATTGTGGTGCAGACAACACATCACCAAGGGACACAAGTGAGGTCAGATTTTTTTTTACACCCCTCCCAATCCTCCCCCACCCATTTAGTTTTTGCTTCCCCCCTCCAACACGCCGCAACCCTAGAAAATTATTTGAGATTTACTTCTGCAAGTGTATGTTTGTCTCCAATCTCCTCAAGGGAGCCAGAGGTTGACAGCCATACGGATTAATTTTGATGGGAATTATAGAAAGAAGTGAAAAAACAATTTACAAGGTTGACAGTTACCCATGGGATGGTGCACGGTTGGCTCTTTTAGAGTGGGTTTGATTTTCAGACCTAAATAGACTTAAATTGGGTTTGGGGGAAAAAAAACAAACAAACGAAAAACATTGGTCTCGAACAATGCAGGCAGCTTTCTTTTTATTTATTTATTTATTTATTTACTTATTTATTTAACAAAAGGCTCAAGTGCCCCTAGTGTTTACAGTAGTAACTTCTCCACCATGATGAATACTGAGAGGAAATTGATGGGGCCTCATCTTCAAAATCAAATATTGTTCACCTGGGCCTGAGTGACCTTATTACAGCTGCTGTGTGCATGCGCTGTTGTCAAAAATATGACAATACAATGAACCCGTTGAATCATTTGAACAAGTAGCACCCCAGTGATCAAGTGGAAAGCATGAAAAAATGCGAGCAGAGTTTGCACGGCCTGCCCATGTAAAAAGTAGCAGTTTAGTCGCTAATAACTAGCCGTCAGCCATCGGATGAAAGCAGCAATGAATCGTGTCCCATTTACAAGTAGCAATGATGCTAACGCCGAATGTAGGATCGTAATGTTAAAAATGATGATGTTAGCATTATAAGGCGTATTTATTTTCCTAATTGGACCATTTCTAAGTGGTTCACTGTGTTCTTATAATCTACATTTGTTGCGCAGTAGAATGAGACTGTTTGAAAGAAATTAGAAGAAGAAATCTTAATCAAATGTTGAATTACTCTATAATTATCTTTGTTGTCAGTATCAGTGCTTTAAAACTGGCAATTTTAAAGCAATGAAAAAAAAAAATGGCTGTCGGTCCGCGAACAGCATGTACTTGTCTCAACCGGTCCGTGACACAAAAAGGGTTGGGGTCCACTGCTGTAGATCTCCAAATACTATGGCATGAATCTAAAATAACCTCAAACAAGAGTGTGGCATAGAATCAAACTTTTGCCTGTTCAATTCAATGAATATGGTGTCATGAATATTGTTCATATCATACCATTACAAGTTCCAATGCTGACATGAGCTTTGGAACTATTCCGTTATTATTGGGGTGGGAAAAAAAAAAAATCAATGGTTCACATTAATGGAAAGTACAGGATCCTGATTTTCTTTCAGAAGCACGGAGGAAATTAAAAGCTGTGTCGGAAAACAAAATGGAAATATCAACATGATCCTGGTGTATTTTGCGAGTTGTCAATAGGCGCTGACTAAAGGACATGAGAAACCAAGCTACGATCGCCAAGATTGTGTTTATATGTATTGATGCACAAGCTTGAGATGTATCCAACATGATCCTGATGGATGTGATGCCTGATTATGCACTGAATTGCTACCGACATTCTTAGAGCCATTTATAGCAGAATATTGTCTTTTATGGGACAACGTTGTAATTTCCCAATAAGGCAGTAAAGCACTGCAAGATTTTAGTGCAAGATTTAATATTTGCTGTAACATTCACACTTAAAGTTGTTATTGCTGCCCGGCCTGATTTAACATTGTTGTAACTGGATGAAGCACCCAGGATCACTGTAGCATGGACATCAGAGTGTGTAGCTCAGACTTTACTGGAAGAAATGAAACACATTTAAAGAGGCCATACTCGCATAGACGGGTGCATAAATGTCATGATCGGAAGGGATTGTTAAATGACTTCTCCGCACAGTTCTTAAACCAGCCTTACATAATACCCCCCCCCCCCCCCCCCCCCCCCCCGAAAAAAAAAAAAAAAAATATAAAAAAATAAATAAAAAAAAAAAAAAAAAAAAAAAAAA
>CAAKHF010011827.1:13479-31292 GCA_901007745.1 Hippocampus kuda
CCCCCCCCCCCGCCGAAGGAAAAAAAAAATTAAATTTTTAAAAAGTTCTCATAAACATAATAACAAAATAGAATCAGCACCAGAGGTTATCTCCAATGACTTAACCATCTTCAATAAAAGAGAAAATAAATATTTATCAGAATAACACATTTCAGGGCCTGACTGTATCTGATATTCTCAGACTATACTCAAAGTATGAACACTCGATCCAAAAAAATGTGGGCCTGCGAGATTACCGAAGGGTATTTGTTTTCAAGCAGTTGCTAGCGAAAACGGATGAAGATGCTACTGAAAAGTCTTTTCACAGACGTGGAGGCTGATCGCCGTAACTTAATCTTTTGTGCTCTTACTTCACCATTCTCAGATGCTCAAGAAGGGGAAGAGACCTCAATAGAGACCTCAAAGTGGTAATTAAAATCAGTGCTGTCATTTGTCTGCACTCTGAGGACAACCTTGAGGATAACAAGCGATGGGGCAATAAGCGGAATGAAGGCGTGTGAATTGATATGGGAACATGAGCAGACAGCTGTGTGGCCCCTTGTCAAATAAGCAGGACAGCCGAGCTGTCAACATCCATTTGGTCCTTTCATTAACTCTCTAACAGCTCTGCAGGGTAGTATAATCTCTGGGCATTACAACAACAAGGGATTTCCGATTTGCACATCACTGGGATTGGACATTCAACAAAAGGCGCACAATTACGATAACCCATTTTTGTTTTGTTTTTGTGTCATCTGCAGGAATCGCTAGCACGCCGGTGGTCTTCAACGTGAACGGAGATGCTCCCGGCCGCTATGAAATCTACCAATACCAGATCAAATATAACACCACAGAGTATAAAATCATTGGCCACTGGACCGACCATCTGCACTTGAATGTAGGGATCTCTTTCTTTATGATATAGAGTCTTTAAAAAGGAAAGACTTCAGCTGACTCACCATCTTAGCTATGGACAAGCAGTCCAGAAAACCCATGTTGTGGTGGTTGTCTCAAGGTTTCTGGTGACCTTAAAAGTTCATAAAGTCAGGGACAAACAGCATTTACTTGAACGTGGTGAAAAGGCAAGTCAAGCTCTTAGCATTGATTTCGTTTTAACGATTGGCATCGTCAGTGCAATAAAATTCCACTTTATTCCTACGCAAAACCTCAGAATCAGCAATGTCGCATATGCTAACATCAAACTACCACAGGAACAATGAGGATTGCTCATATGAATCATTTATACTCAACCCCGCAGGTACTCTATTTTTGTTGCGGCACGCAGCATAGGTACAGTATTCTCCTGAATTATTGCAGACATCAAGGTCCTGTTTTTCTTTTGCGCACTGATCAACTTACCCAGCATTGCTTGGCAGAAAGCTCCTACCAAAATCGTGAATGCCATGAGAAGAAGTGAAAAACAATAACTCTAATCTTTATTATATATTTGTAGTTGTAGATCTCAATTTCCCGTTTACGTGGTGCACTGACACTATCAAAAGTCATTTTGCTTGCGGAGGATTGACCCTCCCTGGTTATCGATTCGAGTAGGCAACCTTTTAAAGCATAAAGGTTAAACTAGTCACTCAATGCAACCATGAAACGTGATACTGCTAAATTACTCATCATTAGTATGGAGCACGACATAATGGCTAACCTCTATTTACTTCTGTTTATCTCGAGTAACTTTTCCATGGATGTTAGTCCTTTTATTGTTCACATTCACCACGTCCAAGTCGGTAATGTTGTCATGAGTGTAGGATGAGTGCAGGTATGAACAAGTATTTTAACTTGTGAACATCTGAAAGTGTTTGTAAACCCGGTGTAGCGAATGCTGGTTCCTCAAGAGCCATACCCTGCCTGTTTTAGATCCCGCCCTACTCCAACGCACCTGATTCAAATGATCAGCTCATCGGCATGCTCTGTTGAAGCCTGAAATGATCGCGATCAATTGAATCAGGTGTGTTGGAGTCGGGAAAACAAGCAGGATATGGCACTCGAGGAACCAGAGTTTCCTACCCCTCTTGGAGACCATGGACCCACAGAAACCATCACAATGATTTGCTTTTTGTTTTTTCCGCAGGGATGGGGGGTTGTGGAGGTTTTCATTTTTGGTTTTACTTGTGTTGAACATTTGGGCTTTCACATAAGTATGCATGTTCCAGAACTTCATGGCAAACTATAGATGGTCTACTGTAAAACATCAACACATTCATTAATGGCATCCTTCACACACTTTGAATGTGGCATTTGGTGATGTGTTTTATTATAGACAATCAAGAATAAGGACGTTTGACGGCATTTTCATTTCTTTTAACCAACTGAATGGGATTTTTTTTTTTCTCGCATAACCCTTTTCTTGTGAACTGCAAGCACCAAGCTGTAGTTCGCAGTGGTACACGGTGAAAACCTCTTTCGTGTTTACAGGCTTGGTGTGTCATGGGATATATGGATCGGCATTACGTATTCCCAAAACAAACTGTATGCCGTTCCATTGACAGAAAAAATAAACAATCAGATTACAGGTACATTTATTAAAAATCGGGATTATTGTGCAGGATTACTTTAGTATTTATTTTGTTTTATTAAGTTATTGACTTTTACATTCCTTTAGGATTAGGGTACTTGCTCACTACATTTTTAACAGGTAACTAGTAACTCAGTCTGAATATTTTGAAAGAAACCCTCCCAACCCTGACTGTTTAGTATCAGAAGTATACCTATGAGGTCTTCCCAAAATGTTACCCATGATAAATAAATAAATAGGACTGATCGCGCAACAAAATGGTTGCCCCTTAATCATAATAAACACTGATAGTATGCAGTCAATAAGTAACTTATGTGAGGTCATACAGTTATAATAATTATGAAAGGAGTACAAGAAGGAAGAATATACATCATGCTATAAAAGTGATGATTTCTGTTAATTGTTGTTTTTCTTTTCTTTTTTTTTTATTTTTATTTCATCCAACCTCCAACAGACAGATGAGATGCGGTGGCCAGGTGAAACGCAAGAAGTGCCCTCCTCCATTTGCAGCCAACCCTGCCGTGCTGGCCAGCGCAAGAAAACTGTGAAAGGAATTCCGTGTTGCTGGCACTGTGAGAACTGTGACGGCTACCAGTACCAGGCAGACACTTACACGTGCAAGATGTGCCGCTTCGACCTTCGGCCCAACGACAACCACACCGGCTGCATTCCCATTCCCATTGTCAAGCTGGAATGGAGCTCGCCATGGGCCGTCATCCCCGTCCTTATCGCAGTCCTGGGCATCATGGCAACCGTGTTCGTGGTTGTTACCTTTGTGCGCTACAACGACACGCCCATTGTTAAGGCGTTAGGTCGAGAACTGAGCTACGTGCTTCTGACGGGCATCTTCTTGTGCTATGCCACAACATTCCTCATGATCTCCGCCCCTGATGTGTTCATATGTTCGCTGCGCAGGATCTTCCTGGGCCTGGGTATGAGTATCAGTTATGCAGCCCTGCTCACCAAGACTAATCGTATCTACAGAATTTTTGAGCAAGGCAAGATGTCAGTCAGCGCCCCTCGCTTCATCTCCCCGGCCTCACAGTTAGTCATCACATTCAGCCTGATTTCAGTGCAACTCCTCGGTGTGTGTATCTGGTTTGGAGTCGACCCGTCACAAGCCGTCATCGACTACGAGGACCAGCGTACAGCTAATCCTGATATGGCCCGCGGAGTTTTAAAATGCGACATATCGGACCTTTCACTCATCTGTCTGTTGGGATACAGCATGCTGCTCATGGTCACCTGCACAGTTTATGCCATCAAGACCAGAGGCGTTCCGGAGACGTTTAACGAGGCCAAACCTATCGGCTTCACCATGTACACCACTTGCATAGTCTGGCTTGCCTTTATCCCCATCTTCTTTGGCACTTCACAATCAGCGGAAAAGGTGAATTTGAAAGAAGCAAATCACCCCAAGAATACCTCAAATCATTTTTTATGACCAATCATAGTCTAGAAACTACACACGGCTGCTACTTTGACTTGCACATGTTGGAAGTCAGTGTCCTACTTGAGTTGTTGTATTTCCTGTGTGCCTCCTCATGAAGAAAATGGCCACTTGAGTATTGTTCGTCGTATGCGTCAGAGTGGTGTTGTGTCGCTCGCCATTGTGATCATGAGTCAGCGGGTCCAAACTTTGCCGCAGGGATCACAGTGGTCATGTGAGGATAATTCCAGGAATCTGTTATTTTTGTTTGTGTGTATTTCAGATTTAACTAAAAAGTCTGATTAACACCTTGATGCCTTCATATGAATGGTACAGTATAAGCAGTTTCTCAACATGTCAACCAAATTTATATATTATTGTGTGTTCCATCACAATAATATATAAAAATAACATTGTATGCCCTCTTACATCCGTCAAAACAAAACTATAGTGGCCTTATTATATGGCCACTTGACTTGATGTTCTGTGCGGCTGTTGGACTCAATAAGTGCTTTGAGTTCCACTGAGGGAGAGAGCTGTCTGCATTGAGGCATTTCGAAAGACTTGCACATTCGCACAGCTTGTGAGGGAAAACGTGCAGCCAAGATACAGATAATCACCATCATCCCACAAAAAAAAAAAAAAAAAATCAAAAAAATCTGGAATGGGATGCATTCAAGTGGAAAGAATCTCGTAAATCATTGTACAATTTTAACTGACTGTACATTTCAAAGATACCTTGAAATATTGTGCAACATGAGTCTATAGTACAGAAACATGTTTGGCAGATGCCTTATGAGCGAAGAAAGCAATTCAGTTTGGAACAAAGTATAAAATTGCTCAATTTGTATCTGTGAATTGTTCCCTCTCCATGTGCATGGAACAGATAGACAATCATATCGACACGTCAGGGAAAATTGATGTTGAATGGTCTCGACTCCCTTCACAGTGAGTCTGGTCTGTGCTGCTTTGGCTTTACCCCTGGCCAATGTGTAATCTTCTCAGGAGATTACAGCACTACCGTTCCACCATGGAAGAATGTTGATGAAGCACAATGACCCATCACTTCCAGTTTGTATTGACAGCTTACCTAGCCGACATCTACTGGCCCGCCGTAACTCTAACTAATGGATCAGCATTCACACAGCCACGACATTTGCTACACTGATCTTAATGCTTCTCTGTGGCTGTGACAAAATTAAATGCACAAAAAACCTCTCACAGAGAGCCAATTAAAAAAAGATCTTACATTACCTTTGTACAGGCAGTATATTTTCTACATATCATGAGATTGTGCAGTTTTATCAACTGTATCTTGTTGTCGGTGTTTGCCGATTGTATTGCTATGTCCAAAGAACGACTGTGTTTTACAAACACCTTCCTGTTAGACATTTGTGTGATGATGCATGACTGCAACAATCACTGTATTTTCAGCTCTAACACAGCTGTAAAAAAAATAAAAGATATATATATATATATATATATATATATATATATATATATATATATATATATATATATATATATATATATATATATATATTTTTTTTTTTGTATACATCGCATGAGGATAAGATACACAATTTAGAGGATTGAGCTAATCCCATGCCAAACAACGAATGCATTTCCTCTCACCTGAAAACCTGAGGAATGAAGGATTTCTAACACCACGTTGTCATGGGCTTTCTCACATAAGGCAAAGCATTGCAAACATTTTAGAAGGTACAAATAAACCTACACACTTTGGAAAGTCATGCCCCGCTCTTTATTCTTTTGTATTCTTACAAGCATTCCAGTATATTTGGATTGACTTGATGTCTCTACCTGCTGTATTTTTCAAACCCTCTGTCAACTCCGCAATTCCCCTGCAAATGCGAGGTGGACATAACACACCAGAATTCAAGAAAAAAAAAGTGTTTGGGGCAATGGCAAGATGTTTGTCTCTGCTTCATCTTTTGTAGCCTGTAGCTATGTTTCTGACTCCCAGCTGGGTTCTGCAGCTGGCACTGGCCTTAGCGAGCAAAAAGTCTTCATACTGTGGCCTAAACCCTCAAGGCAGAAACAAATAAGTAGACTGCATAGACAACCATCAAGGGAGGCTTCTACTTGGTGCACATCATTTATTTAATAAATAAATAAAGACAATTGAGGATTGTTGCGTGACGGAGCACTCGCTGAGCACCCGAATTAAAAGAAACCACTTGTATAACATAAGGGCTGTCAGAAAACTAGAAGGACTGGTGTAACAAAAGATCAGACAAAACGTTTTCCTCTTCAATATGGACCAGGCGATCAACCAATCATGTTCATCAGTTCCTGTCTGACCTGGCTGGATTTTTTTTTTTTTTTTTAATTCCTTGTTCCCAAGCCCAAGAAGAATCCTTCCTGGAGAGTGTGGCAAAGAAGGTTGGAAAAGTGTGTTATACACCAGGGGGATTACTTTGATGGGGAAAACTTGTGGTTTGTAGTTTGAATTTGAAATACAGTATTTCCTTTGTGACACCCGTCTTTGGAAAGTTTCTGACAGAACTTTTATGTGGTAAAGAAGTGAGAACGCTGTGACTGTCCTCATGCAATTGACACTAATGCCGATGGATTGGACATTTTTTAAACATGTACCGTCATACCTCAACTAATAATACTTGTGTATGTTATGTCTCTTCTATAATGCAGATGTACATCCAGACCACAACTTTGACCATCTCTGTCAGCCTCAGTGCATCCGTCTCTCTGGGAATGCTTTACATGCCCAAGGTCTACGTGGTTCTCTTTCACCCGGAGCAGAACGTACCAAAGCGCAAGCGCAGCCTGAAGGCTGTGGTCACCGCAGCCACCATGTCCAACAAGTTCAACCCAAAAGGTGGTCTGAGGCCCAATGGGGAGGCAAAGTCAGAACTCTGTGAAAGTCTGGAAACACAAGGTTGGTCTTGCTCACCCAGACAAAGTAAATCATTGTGACAGCTTTGAATGTCCAATGATGTTATTATGTATAATACACGCGCTGAAGTCTTGTAAGGTGCCAATAATTAATGGCTGTTATCTTGTACTTCTGTCATTTGGGGGGAAACAATAGTAAGGTTTATCAAATCAATGTAATGTAGTGTCATAAAGCACATTAAACAATATGTTAACTAAGGAATAGATTAAGAGAAATCTGATGAAATGTTCGTGAGCTCTTCGCATTCTTCACGGTCTTCAAGGTATTTTTGAAAACATGTATTACAGTGAGGAAAAGTAATGCACAATTATCTGCCAAGCGAAATGAAAAATCTTAACCCTTGTGGACCAAATCATCCCATAACAGGACTGTTGCTGTACAAACTAAAATGATGTCATGATCTATTAACATGTTGAAGGCGCTAACTTGTCCATATTGAATAGTCCAAAGTCAATGTTTTTGTTTTTTACTTATATGCAGATGATAGTTACTTATACCCATAGCACAATACTGCTTTTTATTGCTTTGATGTCCATAGAGGGCGCCAACCTCAATAAGTAAATAGAAACTATATATGTATGGATAGGTCTGACGCCACTGAACATTTTGAGTGATCGCAAGAAAAAAAAGGATTCATAAATGACTTTGATATTACACTTTAAAGCCACCATTCCATTATGGTGCCTTTGTCCGATGTGTCGTTAAAAAAAATCAACGCACAAGGGTTAATGTGGATCAGCAGTTTGGACACACTTAAGACACAATCGTGATACAATGCAAAAATAAATGGGGTGTTAAATTGATTTATTTTTTGTCACAAAATAAAATCTTCAAATCCAGATGAATACATTGTGTGTAGCCGCTTGACAAAATAAGATTGAATAAATTCAATGCACTATATCAGTCTATGAAATATTGTGTGAAGGGTCCAAAATTTCTTTCCATGAAGAGTTGTGCATTACATGTTCTTCCATTACGGGAACACGGTAATGCGTTGCAATGTTAATTAGAACAAAGTAGGATTTCTTGATTTACCTTCACATGTTGTCCGTCTGCCAACTCTCCACAAAGCTGGATGAAACAAAAACTTTTTAATGTCTTTGTGTAACCCTGATCACAAATCCACAAATGAATTTCAAGGCCTATGAAGAAAAGCAGAGGTGACTTGTCTGTTTCACCAGGTTAATTCAAATTCCTCCACCAAGGGTAAACAAATAGATTCCATTCTCGAAGACTCCAAAACTACTGCATTTGCCAATCAGAGGGAGTGACAAGTAGCCCACACTTGTGTGATTTTTCAAAGGGATGAAAGAGATGAGTCATGTTGCAAAAGGATTTTTTTTTTCTCTAATCACCAAGATAAAGTGTATGGATAGGCGGTCTCCATGTGGAGGAAGGATTAAATCAAGCACCCGTGGATGATTACTCCAAGTCCTGATTTTATTCACTGACAAACTCAACTGTGTGAGATATCACGTAGCCTCCTGCGATAAAAAAGCAGGTGTCCACACATATATGTGCGTAGCTATGCCTTTTTGCAACCTCAGTGTGCAATTGGACCAGCGATTCTGTGTAAATGCTGACACTGTGCCTTGAACAGGGTAAGCTAACCACTGCTCTGTATGTCTGTGTCAGACTGTGTTGAGGAAGGGGAGCCTTGTGAGGGATCTTAGGCTCTCAGGTAACTCACTGAATTCTCCTAATGGTGACCAATTTTGCGTTTCTGCTGATGTTCACGAAGACTGTGCACGCACACTAGAGAAAGCACAGCACAAGACACGATGGACAATATGCAGGCACCATTTGGGCTCCCAAGGCATGCGAACTTCCGGTTCCGTAGTCTTAACTCACAGCAATGACATCAAACTCTTTAAAATATACTCACAATCTGCTGAAATGATGTCAAGTTACCGGTTCCGTAGTCTTAACTCACAGCAATGACATCAAACTCTTGAAAATATACTCACAATCTGCTGAAATGATGTCAAGTTACCATAAAGGAATTATTTGCTCCAGTTATCCAAGTATCGGCGAAGGGATCAAAGCACCGTGTCTCATTTAATGAGCTATTTTATGTATCACAGTAGAGAGCGCAGCTTCGTGACTCGCCGGGGCGCCGAGCAAGAAAGACTACCTTCATCATTCGATTCGATGTTGCAATAGTTCAATTGTCTCACCGAATGTCGAAACGTTCTCCTTTGTAGTACCGGCTGACCGGTAAGCATTTGATGTTTGAGTTTGTCTTTAAAAGTCACAACTTTGGAGGACATTTGCACTTTGAAAAACACCAGCTCCGAACTATAGAATATCCATCCATCAATCCATTTTTTTGATCCGCTTTATCCGCGGGGCGTGCTGGAGCCGATCCCAGCTGTACTCGTGTAGTAGGCAGGGTACACCCTGAATCGGTTGCAAGCCAATCGCAGGCCACACAGAGACAAACAACCATCCTTGCTCACACTCACATCGAGAGACAATTTAGAGTGTTCAATCAGCCTGGTATGCATGTTTTAGGAATGTGGGAGGAAACCGGAGTACCCGGAGAAAACCCACGCAGGCACGGGGAGAACATGCAAACCCCACACAGGAAGGCTGGAGCTGGAATTGAACCCAGTACCTCTGCACTGTGAGGTTGATGCACTAACCACTCGACCACCGGGCCGGCCACTCCAGAATATGACGATTAAAAAAACCCGCGTTAACGCAATTTGAAAGAATGAGGTTACTTTGCTACAGAGCGTTGCTATAAACGAAAGCTGGAAGCTCGTACGCCTCTGTATTTACCTCCTGAAATATGTAATGAGCTACCTTGCATAGAGTCCATTCTCCTGACCTCTTTATTGATCAGCACACGCTAACATTGACAACAATACTGGTGTGCAATGCTTCCAAACAGCCTGCCCGCTGATGTGTGAACATGGCGCCAGTCTATCTTCTGCTTTGTGTTTCCCGCTTGACAGAAGGAGGGATGGGTCTTCACGGGACAGCAACAAAAAAAAAGAGCAAACTAAAAGACAAATGGCTCCAATTCTTTCTAGACCATCTATTCTTTATCTTGGCCTCACAGGCCATAAATATTCAAATAACACCCATTCATCAATGCTCTTGTTGGAGGAAATGCTTTGGATGAAATGGCTCCAATTCCACCTCTATTCAGCGTGCTGCTGACACTGGAAACATTCCATCGCCTTGTCTGTGGTGCCACTGGCCTGACGCTGGCACTCCACTATTTTCTGCCTGGATTCACCCTATCTGACATTCAATCCGCTGCGCGGGCTGATTGGTGCGGTGATTACCACCACCGAGCATGCTCACTGGAAACGGTCTGATTATGACAAACGGAACGTATTTTCTCCAAGTCTCACAAGTTGGACTCACAGGACACACGTAATTGCATGAGTAGACAGCATGTCAAAGAGTGATCCTGTTATCAAGCACTTAAAGTGCCATGGTGGATTCCATGAATTGTGATCAACAATATGAATATACTGTATGCTGTATATTTTATGAACACAAGTTTATAATACAGCATTGAGATAGAAAGAGGATCGCTAGGTTCGGGCGACCTCTTTTGAAATCCTTCTTATTGCTACAAGCATTGTAGCATCTTTAATATCCATTAAAAAGGCGGGGAAAGGGCAAACTTGATTTTCCTGCCCTCACTTGATGAAGTCATCCATAAATAGAAGTTGTCAACCAGGACAGCTACAAGTGTTCCCAAGATTGCCATTTAATGCCAATTCCCATTTCAACCAATGAGCATTTTTAACCACGTCCTTCTTGTTGTAACTCCTCTGCAGCGCTGGCCTCCAAGCAGACGTACATCAGCTACAGTAACCACGCCATCTAAGAGGGAGCCGAGTGTGGGCCTGGGGAGAGAGCGATCTGCTGAAGCACAGCGGAAAGTTGGGATCGAAAGGATGTCATTTTTTCTACACAAAATAAATGGGCACTTATCAGAAATGAGTCGAATGCCAGCAAGTGATGAGGGATGAAAAGACGGGACCATTCATTTTCCCCTTCCCTTAGAAACATCGTAATGGGTTGTGATGTTTCCAGGCGCAGGATGAATGCACCACCTGAAATCAACAGTATGTTTTCTTTCAGAAGTCAATGGCACACGTTTCAGGCATCTCCTGGGCTGAACCATTAGACTTATTCAAAAACGTTAGGTGGTGGGGGATGGAGCTATGCTTGTTTTTGCTGTTGAACTGCTGGGAAATGGTAATGGAGTTGCTACTCGTCAAACTGGACGTGCCTTTCAAGAGGTCGAGTATTGCAACATGAACAAACCATATCTGGCAACGAGCAAACAAACAAGCAAAAAAAAATATCACTCCGTGATTCTGATTTATTTTTGTTTTCTAGCAGTGTTTCATAATTTTGTCAACATCTGCATCATTTTTTGGACAAGCCTAGTGTACAGTCCCAGAGCATGCTTGTGGGTGCATCACGTACATGTACTGTGCTGTGTTGTCAATGGAATGCGATGTGTCATGTTTATCATTAACAGTAGAGACCATTAGCTAACCTCTGTTACCTAAACAGAAAAAATGGAGTCCAACAACACAGAAGGTATGAAACATCCAGACTTTAATGGCCCTTATTTATCATCCACAAACTGAGGCAGTTGGATGAAAAGCTCTGTTTGGACGAGTAGAATTAGGAAGCATGGTTACTTCCACGTATTTGTTTTAAGTCACAATTGATTTAGTTGGCTTTTTTTTACAGAACAAATTTGGTACCCCCCCCCCCCCCCCCACAGGATCTTGGAAACTGTTACTGGTATTGACAATAATCGAGATTTAGGCTATTTATACACCGTATTTTCCGCACTATAATGTGCTTCAGACTATAAGTCCCTCCTTCTATGAATGGCCTATTTTAAAACTGTTTTCATATTCACGGCACATCCCATTTTTAGGTGCATAGAATAGATGCTACAATAGTAGCTAATGTTGCGTTATGTATCCACTAGATGGAGCTACACTAAAGGGAATACAATACAGGTTTGTTATATATAGCGCTTTCACAACCACTGCAGTTGTAACAATGCGCTTTACAGAACATTTAAAATAATACGTCCAAGAAATCCGAATATTGATCCATATATAAAACGCATGGGATTATGAGGCCGCACTGTCGCCTTTTGAGAAAAGTGAATGCTTTTAGGTGCGCCTTTTAGTGCGGAAAATATGGTACTCAAGCATCATTTGGATGAAAACATGTACTGTTTTTACTGGTTGTCATTCTCCAGCTTGATAAATAAGAGCCATTACCTTCATTTGGTGCTCTGACCTTTCATCTTCCATGGACCATTCATGGTGTTGTACGCTTTGCATAATGTCTGAGTGCATTCTGTTCAAACACACTAGGAAGAGCTCAGTGTACAAAACCTCAATGTGTAAACTCCATTTCTGTCTTCAGTTTCTTGTTCTCCTTCAGTATTCCTCGTAAAAAGAGCAACTCTGGAAATTTGTCACACTAAATCTTATCATGAGCGATGCAGAATATGTATGTTGCATGTCAAAAAAATGTAAGTCATGTCAATAACTTGATATTCAGGTCTGATGTCCAGGAGGAAAACCATTGCAGAGAATTCTAAGTCACCAATACATTTGGTAAAATCAAAAATTCTTGCAGCTCCCAGCTTGAACAAAAGTTCTAAGATATTGCTGCAAATGTATTTTTTCCACCATTTGGATGAAGTATTTTTTGTGGGAAAAGTGTGTAAATCAGGGGTGTCAAACATACGGCACGTGGGCCGGTACCCGTCCCCAAGGAGGTTCGAACAGGCCCGCAGGATTATTGAAAAGTGAAAAAAATGCATAAAAGAGACGAGATGAATATTCTAATAAGGTGCAATTCATGGAGCATCCGCTAGGGGACACACTGTTTTGATCAGAGTAGAAGACCCAACACAGCAGACGCTATCAAGGATGTGAATACTTTATTCTTTACACATTTAATAGCACTCTCCTTAGTTTGTATGGTGTAGGCAGGGATTAAATTTAGATTTTATATGCACATGTTTAAATGGTTTATAAATTCCTTTCTTTATAAATCTCATTTAATCTTAAACTGCATTACCTGTACTATATTTTTCAATACCAATTACTTGTTAAAGTTTTGTGCCTTGTACAATCAGTGGGATCAGTTGCAATGCATATGTGTTAATGATAAAAGTAAATTGCACATTTGTCTAAGGAAATCTAAGGTGCTTCATGAAATGTTTTGTAAAAGATATGTTCATTACATTTTGACATTTTCCTAATCTTTGCTTCTTTCGACCAAAACAAAGGAAAGACATACTATTTTGGTTATTTATAGCAGAGTATGGTATAATTTTAATGGTCCGGCCCACTTGATGTATGTGGCCCACAATGTGAAATGAGTTTGACACCCCTGGTGTAAATGAACACAATTGCATTTTTTTTGAGTCATAATATCGCTTTTTATTTTTCTAAAACATTGTATGTGTTACAAAATAGAATATGTTAATAAGTGATGAGTGAAAATACTGTAAGTGGCAAGTAAATGTATGTTTACAAGTGGTTTGATCATGTTTGGTTGATGTACGGGAATTATTTAAAAAAAAGGAAAAAAATAAATACAGTGCCTGGATATTTATGAATTATCTATAGAAAAGAATACAGATGTGTTGAGCATGTTCATTTTTATACGAGATGTTTCTAATAAAAACACACTTTTTCTAATTATGTGTTGATTTGCTTCTTCACACGTTTTAAACAATTTCAAAGTATTCTTATTATGATTATTATTATTATTATTATTATTATTATTATTATTAGCATATTTGTGGGTGGGCGGCCCGGTAGTCCAGTGGTTAGCACGTCGGCTTCACAGTGCAGAGGTACTGGGTTCAATTCCGGCTCCGGCCTCCCTGTGTGGAGTTTGCATGTTCTCCCCGGGCCTGTGTGGGTTTTCTCCGGGTGCTCCGGTTTCCTCCCACATTCCAAAAACATGCATGGCAGGCTGATTGAACACTCTAAATTGTCCCTAGGTGTGAGTGTGAGCGTGGATGGTTTTTCGTCTCTGTGTGCCCTGTGATTGGCTGGCAACCGATTCAGGGTGTCCCCCGCCTACTGCCCGGAGACAGCTGGGATAGGCTCCAGCACCCCCCGCGACCCTAGTGAGGATCAAGCGGTTCGGAAGATGAATGAATATTTGTGGGTTGTTACGCAGGCACAAAGGCCCAAATATATCTTAATTCTTCACTTTTGTAAACAGCGTTTTTTGCTTTTGGTTTGTTCCCACCTGCATCGTGAATGTGTTGAGCAAGATTCCGGACACTGATTCATTCCACTTTATGAAACCATCACCTGTGGACTGTAGGACAAGCAATGACCTCCCAGGTAGGTTGTTCACATACTATAGTGTGATGGTAGATAGATGTTGCGTCCACATTCAAGGCATTATTGGATTTTTCAACAAGCGGGCACGTGTTTTGATCAAGTGGAAACCTGTATTGATCTTGTGATGGTTCAGCGACTTCAATGTGCATCCTTGAACAAAGTAAGAAGAAAAAAAATCCCTGTGGTACTTTAAACGAAAATATGTCATAGTGGTCATGATTGTAGATTTGTGACCAGGATGAAATTGACACCTGAGTAATCACTGTGTGTTGTAATTTACCTAATGTAAAGCGGTGTACTGTATATATTCACACACACACACACGCACACAATATTCATTTGTCTCTTTCCCTCTTATACAAAATGGACTTCCAATTGAGGTTTTCCAAAAGTAATTTACCATGCAGAATATAAATAAAATGTGCTTTATGAAGCTTCATTTTGCCATCACTACTGATTTCATAGACTTCATAAAAATTAAGTAGAAAGTGGCCTTCTGCGATCAAACTGTGTAATATACAGTACATATGACCACCTCAATTCCATCGACACGCCTTCCAATAAAGAAGCACAGTCTGAAGTCAGATTCAAGACTAATGTGGTTTTGGTCCCCTCCGTGCAACAGTGGACCAGCCTAATAACCGATGCAGAGTCCACCCAACCAGTCTACATGTGCTTTGTGGATGTGGAGAATGCGTTCAACTGTGTCTGTCATGGATTTCTGTGGGAGGTGCTTCAGGAGAATGAAGTTGTGAACCCCCACTATGACACAGTATAGGCTGTTCAGTCTCCGTATGTCCGCATTGTTTGGTCCGTGCTGCCGGCCGGCAGTACTATAAATCAGATTCACTTCCGCCTAGGCTGCCCTTTGTCACCAATTCCGTTTCTAGGGGCTGGCCTCGGCCTTCCTCAAACACCAGAAGTACAGTACCATCTGATATTGCCAACCCTATGTTTAGAATGTTAACATCCAAATCCCTCTTGTGCAAATGATTAAATACCGTGCAAAAGAACATTTAGGGAATACAGTACAAGGTTTTCTCCTTATAAAATATCACTTTAATAATTCCACTCTTCAGTACATCTTAAGCAGAGCAGACATGTTGGGGTTTTTTTCCCCATGAGGAAAGCATTAAATGTAGCGCGCGGTTTCAGTTTCTCTGTGAAGACTACAGTGGGATGCTTGGTGGACTCACTTTACCTTTGCTGCGCTGCACTGCCTCATAAAATACAGTGTGCGGAACGAATAAGGTCACAAGCTCACTTTGGCTGTCCTGCAGAGGTCATGCACTTTTGGGTCGTCCTCTGTAGTTTTTTGTACCCTGAATGGAAAAACACAACGTCTCCTATGTTTTGCACATAAAGGAATGATAGAGGGGATGATCATACGTATTCACAATCATAAACATTTTAGTTGACAAAAGGATGCAGTGGCAACTCGCTCTTGCAATCGATAAAAGATGCTCAACATGATTATGTCTGAATGCTTCAGATTTCCATTGCAGAATATGGATTGGAGAAACATGTTACTCTTCTATGCTGCGACAATGGAATGATAAAGCAAAAGTGTGCAAGGAGTTGGCATTTTCTGGGTTGCACAATAAATCATATTGACAACACATGCGCTGTGTTGCGGCCTATTTCAACAGAAGAAATTCCATTTTGTCCATAAAAAGGTAGCAGTCTTTAATAAGTATTCCCGCTAATCTTGACTGTGTCATCTCAGAGTCAGAGTCAAAGGGTCATGTGCAGCTTTATGAGTGTGTCACGTGCTTCAAGATTGGAGTGTCATCGTGTCTATTTGCAGCACGTCATTGACAGAATATCTCATCTGGTAACAGGGTGGTACAAGCACATGTGCTTTAACTGCCTTTGGGTAAATTACAGAAGGCACGAGGACGATTGATAGTGCCCGTCCTTCACATATAGCCATCCATGGTGTTGAGCCTCTTATGTGATCCTTGACACATCGAGACTGATACCTGCTGTGACTGGTTGGTTACTCAAGCAATTCTTGCAGGGATCACCCCCCTCTGAGGATCACTTTGTTTGAACTAGAGCATCTGTCTACGCGTCTTTATAAAAGGCTAAAAGGTCTTGTGTATCACAGGGTGACACTCTGTATTTCAGCATTACCTTTGAAAGACCAGTTTACTGCCATTCTTGACAACAAGTGGAGGGCTTTATGAGCATGCTCCATCAAACAATCAAATGCATGACTGTGCATTCACAAGTCTGATTACTGCAATTCAACTCGGCTCATAAACTATCCTCCAAACTTTGAAATTAGTCGGGCATAAAAACCATTATGCGGAACAGCAGCCCCTTTCCTGGACCCTAAATTATTGGAACAGAATTCCTGACAGCACACTGGAACCCAATCCAGAGGATCTACTCTATTATGAACGTTTAATCAGCAGACTACTTTGAAATGACAGAAACACTGCACGCGGGAACGAGGGAGGGCATTTGTGCCGCAAAATATAGCTTGTTTATGTTTACGCATTGGCTTTTGATAGTACAGTCTAACGCAGTGGTTCTTAACCTTCTTAGAGCTACCGAACCCAACCAGTTAATATGCACATTCACCGAACCCTTCATTCGTGAAAAATAAATATACACTATATATATTTTTAATAGATTCAAGATATAAAAAACACATTTTTTAGAAACAGAAAAAAGTCAATACAATTTCAAGAGACAAGTGTACTTTTTTTTTTAAATTGTACGACGTACTATAAGTCACACGTTTATGACTAAGCGAAATGAATTTCCCGCAGCACTGATTGGATACATGTAATGTGATCATCTGCAGCCAGCGATGGTCAAGCGGGCACGTCATAAATAATTGACAACTTGAATCAGGTGTGTCTTAACCTCCATGGCATAGGCTCCATCGAACCCCAGAGACCGATTCATCGAACCCCTTGGGTTCGATCAAACCTAGGTTAAGAACCACTGGTCTAACGTTAGTCTGCAAGGAAGACACAGTAAGTTTGCATTAGTGCTCAAATCCCCACTGCCAGAACCTCAAAGGAGAAAATGTATTGATACTGAAACACATGTACGGGACTGTGCACAACTAACAATAAATGCAGGAAGAGGTTCATTTTGGCAGATACATCTCAAGACTCAAAAGAATCACTTCATATTAGCATAACATTTGTTTTCATCCTCCCCTGTTTTTATGCATCGCACGGCCCATCTTAACGAACATCTTAACTGACAAAGCAGAAGCTCTAATTCCTTCATCGACTATTTGTAATTGCATCTGTAATGACAAACCGAAAACAAAGGCACCAATATAAAAAGCTCTGATCCGCGGTGTCAATTGCTCATGTTGACAGCAGTTTGGTATCTATGACAGGCTGTCGATCAAATATTTACATGGCCAGACAGGATGGCACAAAATTAAGAGCTGCTATTTTTAAATATTAAAGGCGGCATGTTCAGTCTTGCTTTACTCCCTTTTTTTGTGCTGTGATTACGACTGCATATGCACAGCTGCCCATGTTTTGA
Organism: Hippocampus kuda; assembly: GCA_901007745.1. Lineage (NCBI taxonomy): Eukaryota > Metazoa > Chordata > Actinopteri > Syngnathiformes > Syngnathidae > Hippocampus > Hippocampus kuda. The sequence continues at coordinate 31,248 of CAAKHF010011827.1, forward strand.
AGCATTGGTATGTATCACAGCTATTTAAAATATTTTTTTTGGGGG
>CAAKHF010011829.1:0-11887 GCA_901007745.1 Hippocampus kuda
TCCAACACTGACAAGTGGGATTAATGGCCTCATTGGCAGTCTCGCCTCGTCAGCGCACCCCATCACCTCCGCGCCTGAGTGTGCGTGTGCGCGTGTGTGAGTTCAGGTCTGTGGTGGAAACTATCTAAGTATAAAAACTCATTCAATGCCAGCCATTTTCAGATCCTCCTTTACCCGAACACGTGGAGAAAAAAAAAACAAAACACGTAACTGTCAAAGAATTCACTTTTAGAGTACCGGTACTCACCAATACGCAGTACTAGTAACGCTCATACTTTTGATGCAGAAAATTTCAATCAACAAAATGGCAGGTCATTGTGAAGCAAGACCTTCCTTTTTTTTCTGCCGCACATGAAAGTTCACCACCGTATTGTCGCACCAACGACTGGCAAGGAGCACTTCTTCGATGTCAGATGTTTTTTTTTTTTTTCTGAAGTATTGGTAGCTGCTATCGGCAGACTTCATGAGTACCTGATACAAAGAAATGAGGCCGGCGTCGGGCCAGATACGGATACCTGGTATCAGTACTTGCCTATCCCTAAATGTAGCTGTGTATTTTCTTATTTTTACTGACGTACAAGAGTTGAATTACTTGTACTTTGTCTTTTTTTTTTTTACACAACTATCTGTACTTCTGCTTGAGTACCAAGTGTGAGTACCTTTGCCACAAGTGTGCGTACATGTGTGTGTGTGTGTGTGTGTGTGTGTGTGTGTGTTTGTGCGTGCATGCCCCACCCACCCTTTGATGTCACTCATATTTTTCACATATTTTTGCTCCAAAATGGCCACCACTGCATCAGTTTCTCGTCCCCTAATTGATGAACTCACTTCTAGAGTGTTGTATGACATTTCATATGTGCTCTGTTCTAATTATGTTCTTGGGTTTTTTGGGTTTTTTTTTTGTTTTTTTGCTTCTCTCCTCCTCCCAACCTCTCCTCACTCCTTCACCTCCCCCCTTTTGCTCCTCCTCTCCCGGGTTCCCGTGGCCTCCTTTAGACCCCACGGCCATGTCGACGTCATCGAGTGTGGACCACGCGGTGATCGGCGGCGTGGTGGCCGTCATCGTCTTCATCCTGCTGTGCCTCCTCATCGTCTTTGGGAGATACCTCATCAGACACAAAGGTCTGGCGCGTTCATACACACACATACACATGTACAAAAATGTTAACCCTTTCAGGGACAGCGGTTACTACAGTGGACAGCTTATCATGTTATCAGCTTACAGGGTGCATAAAAGTTGTCAATTAATTTGAAAAATTTGAACAGACTTTTTTTCACATAGTCATTATGGGGTGTTGTGTGAAGTATTTTGAGGAAGGCTTCATTTGAAGTGTAAATCTTGCCTCCGATGGAGTTCATTTCATCGCGGCAGTGAGAATCACATTCGTGATTAATATGAGTTGAATTGTGGAGCCCTAATTTTTCTCGACATTCCCCCCCCATAGGAACATATTTGACCCACGAGGCCAAAGGATCAGACGACGCCCCCGACGCCGACACGGCCATCATCAACGCTGAGGGTGGAAACTCCGGAGTCGAGGACAAGAAGGAGTACTTCATCTAGGGAGCAAGAAGAGAAGAAAGAAGGAAGGAGAAGAAGGAAAGAACAATCTTCCATTTTGTTTTCACCACACTCAGTTGCTCGAGAAAGTCGGGGGTGAGGACTTCGTTTGCATCGACACGGGGATGTGAGATTTGCACTGACACACACCCACACGCGCACACCCACATACCCACACACACACACACACACACACACACGATGACTAACACGTTATTGTTACGTTGCGAAACCCGGCGTCACGTTTTCGAACCAACTCCAAAATTGTAACTCACATTCCTTCCCGAGCCGCTTCCTACATGAACCCCACACCCACTCCATGAACATCCTCAGCCTCCCCTCTTCAAAAAAAAATGCGATGAGCCACCCTGCAACCCCCACCTGAGGCCCCTCCACCTTCAGTACACGCATGTACACGTATAAATAAATAAATAAATATATATATATATATATATATATATATATATATATATATATATATATATATATATATATATATATATATATATATATATATATATATGCATTCTTTTTTCTGGGTGGAACCGGTGTCGGATGTGTGCGCCTGTACATAGAGAAAGGGGGAAAAAAAAGAGGAAGAAAATTACACTCCTCTCGCTCATGTATCTCACTTCCTGGAATACTCTGATTGCCTGATTTTATTACATGCGTGCAGAGTATCTGAAAAAGGGAAAAAAAAACAATAGAAAATAAATGTAATAATATTAATCAGTACCAACAATGGCGTTGCAACTAACTTCCACTGCAAAGATTTGCGTCGGATTTGTTCTCGTTACGTTTTATTTTATTTATTTATTTCTGGGGGGATGAAGCGGTGTTGGGGCCACACTGAAAAGCAAAAAAATATAATTATACAGTGACTGGTGATATTATCGAGTAAATGTTGTACTTTCGGGAAGAAAAAGATCATGCAAAATTTCAACACATTTTTCGACAAAACACATTTTCTCTGAAAAAATATGAATTCATCAGAATCAGCTTGAGGATAAAGTTTTCCAGATCAAATGAATTTTGAAAAACAACTATTGTTCAAGAAAAATACATGCATTTTCTGAAATAAAAAGTTGATTTTTTTTTCAACCAAAACAATAGCTAAGTATGAAAGTATTTTTCCAAATCCAATTTACACGATAAACTTTATTCTTAGAATATTGCAATATGGTTTCATTTAAAGCACATATGAATAACATAATAATCGTTTGAGAATAAAATAATCAATTTCAGAGCAAAAGAATAAAGGTAAAATTTTAGGCAAAAATTCACAATCAGGCATCTTTTTTTGAACGAGTATCTTGAAAACTTGAAAACAAAATACAAAGACTTAAAAACAAAATAAAACTTTTTCCTTTTGAAAATTATCACAATGATTATATAATTGTATTTTTTCTCTTTTTAGTGTAGCCCCACATAATACTTTTAATACTTTTTCAGGACTGATGAGAGTTGCCTAGTTTTGTTTGTTTGGGCATCAAGTGTTTACAGTGTTCACTTTACCCAAATAAACCGAACTGTAAATTTACCCATTTATTTGCTTGTCGTGAAGCAGGGGTGTCCAAACTTTGGATAGTAACTATTCAGATGCACAATAGAAAGAAATACAAAGATTACAAAATCATCCACACAGTAAAAAAAAAAAAAAACAACAAAAAAAAAACGAACAACAGATTCTGATAAAATCTAATCTTTCATTCAACACCTTGCGCAAATGTAAACAACCAAATGACGACCAATTAAAATTTTTTAAAAAGTTGCGCTGACATTTGATTAATAGAATCTCTCTTTTTGCTAGTTGCAAAAATTAACCAGAACCACTCGAAATAATCCAAAGAGTAGAACAGAACTACTCCATCTAATCCATATTCTCAAATCTCAGGGCGGTCCCCGGACTGGACTTTTTTGGGCACCCCTCTTTATCGGCTCAGTGGTACATTCCGAGTGAAGGGTTCCTGTAAATGAGTAACGTTGGCTCATGGCCACCGTGTGGAAAAGGGAAAGGGAAGGTAATCTGGCTAAGAGGCTGCGGGCGCCGTGCCAACGCTGCGCTCCGGCCGGTCACAAAGTCGTTGAACAACTTCAATGTCCTCGTCCATTTCTTTTCATTCTTTAATCAATCAGCCCTGGCTGCGTCCTGATCCACCTTCAGCTCCCCCGCCCGCCCTCACCCTCCATATACATGATTGATGTGGCGCATTCCTGGCAGGATGCCCCCTCCCCCACTTTATAGACACTGGTGTGGATGATTGTACGCTTCTGTACAGGTGTGCTTGGAATGGTATGAAAGAACAAGTGCAAAAATTCCCATCCCATGTTGTAGAAAGTCTTCCTGGAGAGAGAAGAAGCTGGTATCACTGCAAACTCCACGGCGTCCCAATACTTTTGTACAAAATCCGTATTTTCTTTTATTTGCTGTTTATGGAGATGTTCCAACACTTTTGTCCCCACAAAAAAACCAACAGGATTGAATTGGATTGGAGTCAACTTTATTGTCAAATGTGCTGTGTGTGTCTGCACTTCATCCCAATACTTTTGTCCATCTTTTCTTCAGACCTCACGTTTGCGTCCCAATATTTTTGACCACACAGCATTTGTATTTCATTGTTGTTGTTTTTTTAAAATTGTTGTTTTTCTCTCATTCTGGAATGTTCAGGGATTCTTCGTTTTCCAGTCAGCCCCCTCTCCACCTTTGTTGTGAGTCCCTTTCACGCTGCCTGTGAAAAATGATTTCACGTCGGGTTTCTTTTTTTTTTTTTTCGCTGTTCTGCGTGTGAAAGTTATTGACATGGGCTGCTAATTTCAGAGGCGGGAGGGTGTGTGAAATGAAATTCTGCAGGGATGTTGAAGGCAAAGCCACTTCCCTGTGTTCCGTTGTGAAAGACCCTGCCTGTCAAAGTCGGCATATTTTGCCGTGCATTTGCTGTTTTCTGTATGAAAATGACTGAAACGTACCATTTATTTCCTGTCTTTGGAGTAAACGTCACAATGTGACTGTGTGAAAGGGCAGCCTGGGTAAAATGGATGCTGCATCTCAGTGTGAAATGACACATTTACCCTGAAATTTCACGCTTTCACATAAAACCCAGCAAAGCTTGATGTTTTCTTATTGGAAGTCAAACAGATGTACCATCACAAGCATGACAGGTAGCGACATTAAGAAAGGGCATAGACAGCTGACCAGAAATTTCATGTTTTCACATGAGGCCAACAAAGCTCCCTGTGTTTGCTTTTTTTCTGTGTGAAAGGTACTGACACGACTGCTTGAGAAGAGCATGTTCTCTTTGTCTCTGTGTCTTTATCAATGCGCAGCCAGTTGATTGGAAATTTCACACTTTCACGCGTAACCCAGCATAAATCCTCACATTTGCTGTTTTATGTGTGAAATTTATCGACACAGGCTGCTTATTTCCCAACTTCCTGCGAAAGCTGTTTTTTTTGTTTGGTTGCCCCTTAGTTCGCTGTTTTCTATATGAATGATACCAACTCAAACTGCTAATTTCCCAACTGCCTGTGGATCCATTTTTTGCTGGATTGTGTTTGAAAGACACCAATACAGACCACTCATTTGCCGTCATCCCATCACAGCTGTAATTTTTCCACCATTTGGCTGTGTGAAAGGTATCCAAGGGGACCGCTAATTTTCCAGCCATCTGTCAAAGGTGGCTTTTTCTATGTGTTTGCTGTTTTCAATGTGAAAGTTACTGACCGATTGGGTTCCATGTAACAAACAAAAAAACCCGCTCTTTCATCTTTCATTCTGTTTTCATCTCACCCGCTTTTTTTGTTATGGAAAGATCTGCGTGAAAGGGGCTTGCGACTGCACTGTAGCCCAGATAGTGTGCTAACATATGCTAAGCTATCCACTACAACAGAGGCGTACAAAGTCAAAAGCAAGGTGATTTGTAGCAGTTTTATCAGAACACAACACTTGATTTTTTTCCCACTGTTGCTGACGTCTTCAGACCTGAGGGGGGCGCTGTCGTCCCAAGTTGAAACTCCAAGAAGAATTAGCTGCGTCGTGCTACAAAAAAAAGAAAATGTTGTTTTGTAAAAAATAAAAATGAAAAATCTGCAAAGACCAAGCGGCCCTATATTTGCCTGTAATCAGTCGTCCTGTCCTTCGTCTTAGCTAATGTGCTAGCATGTAGCTTGCATGAGAACAGTGGGGTGGTGTGTAGTGTAGTGCGCGCGGGACAAAATGTCCACCCTCCTCTGGTCTACGGACGTCGGTCCAAAATAAGTCGGGGCTTGTTTTGTCTTAAATTATGTCATCCTTTTTTCTTGTTTTCCTTGATTTTTTTTTTTAATGTTTAGAAGAACCGAAGGTTGTAGTGTAGATGGGGTTTTTTTGTGTGTATATAGTATTTCATATCACGAAATGTATGTTGATTGGACAAATGATGATGATGTCACCAAGCCGCATGCTGTGGTTGGCTCCTATGTTTAAATTGTACTTATTTTAAATTTTGTTTCCTTTAGTATTTTGTTTGCTAAAATTCCAGTTTTCTGTTATTGACTTCAATAAAGATGCAATTGGGTTAATTTCACTTATTTTTGTCCTGATTCTTTTTGGGGTGTGCTTGTTTACCCCAAAATTGTGCTTTTACATATGCCACAAAAAATGGCGCTACCAGTTTTACAGTAATTTTTTTTTCAATGTGTAATACATATTTATTGCACTTTTTTGTACTTAGTTTACTGTTTTTGTATGAAAAAGTGTCAAGAACTCGAACGGTGATCACTTGGAAAAGTGCCACGGAACGGTATGGTGTAGTTCACAATATGGCCAGTAGAGAGAAGTACAATCCAAAGAAATCTCCAACGTGCTCGATTGACCATAAAACGTTGAAAATATAATTTTGTATCCTTTTTGTTTAAATCATAGTCTTGTTGTAACACATGACAAAAATTAGTTTGTCAACAGTGACATGCTAAAAGGCTCTCTCTTTTTTATATAATTGCCATTGTTCATAATAATATGAATAAATTGTGGCTAATTGGTCTTTTGACGAGTAATAAAATTAATGATCCAAATTATTGTAATTAAAACATTTGAATTACAGTATAAACTTTATTTAAATTTAAAAATATATATCTTGATTACATATAGATCATTTTAATTTTGTATCTTGTTTTAAGAATTCTGCAATTGGCTGACAACCAGTTCAAGTAGCCCCGCCTACTGTCCGAAGGTAGCTAGGATAGGCTCCAACACGCCCTGCGACCCTTGTGAGGAAAAGCAGATCAGAAAATGGATGGATGGATTTTAAAAATCCACCTAATCAACATAATAGTTAGCTTTTTGACAGATCGTGATAACAGCAATTATTATAATATATCTACAATTTTCGTTTTATCTCTTCATTTTATATTTATTTTTCAATATATTAGTTATTCTGCGTTTTTATTCTCGTTATTTTGCGTGTATTTGGATTTTTATTTTTTGCCTATTTTTTATTTATTTTACTTCTATTTTAATTTATTTTACTTTTTTATATTTTTATTTATTGTATTTACTTCCTGTTTAACTTTTTTTGTTTCGGTTTTTCAAATGACCATTTTTTTGTTTTGTTGTTGTTTTTTACATGCCATTTCGATTTCTTTTTGTACTTGTACTTCGTATGTATGTATGTATGTATGTATGTATGTATGTATGTATGTATGTATGTATGTATGTATGTATGTATGTATGTATGTATGTATGTATGTATGTATGTATGTATTTTAATCCCCGAGTACTGACAAAAGTGAATCTCTGAAGCGCAGTTTTCCCGAACGGCCACTGGAGAGTGCTCTTTGTGTTCTTAGCGTCCAAAACGGCGCTTCGCAAAGCGGGAAGGAACCTTGGGGGCTGGGGTGGTTTGTGATGATGAAGATGATGAGCATGGGGGGGGTGGGGTGATGATGGCGCGTGGTTGGAGGGGGCCTACTGAGGAAGACACGGTGTTGGAGGGGGGGAGAGCTCGAGCAAGCTCGTGCGCCGCTCAAACGCCAGCAGTGCGCTGCGAGGAACGGACGCACGTGAACGCAACATTTCAAAGTGCACGCGGACGATCAAGAAGAGGATTTCATCTTCTCTTGTCTTGAATTGTAAATATTAATCACAATCAATAAGTCTCGCTTGGCATCTCTGATGAGTGCAATCCGGCGGGAGTTGACGGAGGCGCGCCCGGAGGCGGCGGCGGCGGCGTGGGGCGACGACGTGCACGCGCGCGGCTGAAAGCAACATGGAGCAGCCTTTGTGGATCCTAACTTTGCTCGTCACTTTGCTGCCAGGTGAGCACTCGCACCCACGCGCACCCCTTCAAATTCAATGAGCATCTTCTGCTTTGTTTTTTTGTTGTTGTTGCTGATGAGCGCTGATTGGCAATTGATTGATCGCACCTTGGAAGCCTTTCAGGTTCATTGATGGCGAAAGAAGCCCGAGGGCATGACGCCACATTGTCAAGCTTTTTGTTCATAAAGGCCACATGACAGCTTTAAAGTAGTTTGGATGTCCTTTGCGGTGCATCCACTTTGCTTTCAAGTGTCCTTTTTGGTCAATGGAGAGATGATAGCGCCACACAACAGTTGAATCTGGCACACCGGAGCCATGGCGAAAACAGGTGTGTGTGCTTTGTGTTGTGTTGAATGGAGAGGTGTTAGCAAGATGATGTCTATATGTTGCAACTAAGCATCACACACGTGTTTCACAAAGTGAGTATGTAGTGAAAACGGGTGTGCGTGCGAGTGCGAATGGAGCAATGGAAGCGAGATGACCTTTTGACAGTTTATCTAAAGCAGAGCACTGGATTTACGGTTTAAAAAGTTTGTGTGTGTGTGTGTGTGTGTGTGTGTGTGTGCGTGTGCGTGAGTGTACCTGCTGCGCCACCTGGGTCCGCACCCACCACTGCAGCTGCCATCTTGGTGGTCCGCAGACGCTGATGTGCTCCGACAGCTTGGAGACGCCGCTGTCTTCTTCACACGATGTGGCCTGAACTAAGAAATGTTGCATTTCGGGACATGACTGACCCCTTTCACACTGTAAATCGATGGCGAAAGATTACTCGCACAAGATGAGACGGAGATGAGTCGAGGCATTCATTGGCTGGCTTCAGCGGTAGCAACGGAGATGTAATAGAAGCCGCTTTAAAACATTCTGTAAAAGTTGGTGTCTGTGTCATTGTGAGACTTACATCGCACGTCTTCATCGGTCGTTTCAGAATCTGCAATCGGAGGGCTGTGAAGTTTTATAGCTGAGACAAACGTCTCCCACTCTGTTGGGGTCAAAAGTAATTGTCTCTTGCCCACTGCCCATTGAAGTCGCTCAATATATATTGGCTACCATTTTCGCTGTGAGGATTGAAGTCGAGCCGTGAATTTGCCCCTACGGAGGTAGTATCAAATGTGCAACAGAATGTTACTGTCTGTGGAAGTTGAAATTTTCCCATTTTTGTGTGTGGTGCTGTTCCATATAAACAAACACAACAATGGACAGAATCGGGTACAGAGTCCCCACTTCAATTTTCCACCTACGGACGTATTACCAGATCCTCAACGCTAGGAAATTCTTGCCCCTTATCCCCTGCCTATCCGAACTGTTCTTTTTTTTTTTAAATTTTTGTTTCACGTTGCTGTTTTGAAAGTCAAAACTAAAAGTCAGCCTGTTACTTTTCCACTTCTGGAGGTCAGGTAGTATCTGACCAGTAATGTTCAAATCAACAGGTGGCAAATCAACTTTGTGTCACGGTGTTCCGCGATAACAGGTTGTTAAATTCACACCCGAGACTCAATTCTCCTTCTGCCCTCCTCAGAGCAATTTCAAAGTCTTTTTCCCGTCATATCAGAGATGGACTCGAAGCTCTAAGCAGCCGGAATCACCCTGCCTTTTTCTTTTCCTTTTTCTTTTTTTAAGAGCATCAAAATGGATGTGAAGAATAATGGCAACAAAAAAAAGGGAGACACTTGAAAGCACTCTCTCGCTCTCATTTTCAAATGCTTCTCCTGATGCTCATTTGGACCGTCTAAATGGACCGCCCACGTGAAAGTCCAGCTTGACAAATAACAACCATCAGCACGTGGGTCAATCAATCGCGGCCTTCCACAAAAGATCACAATCACACACTTTTGTCTGCGCGTGTGAGTGGGCGTATGCGATTATAATCCATCCATCCATTTTCCAATCAGCTCACAAGGGTCGCGGGGGGTGCTGGAGTTTATCCCAGCCGTCTTCGGGCAGTAGGCAGGGGGACACCCTGAACTGGTTGCCAGCCAATCACAGGGCACACATAGATGGACAACCATCCACGCTCACAATCACACCTACGGACGATTTAAAGTGAACAATTAATTTACCATGCATGTTTTTGGAATGTGGGAGGAAGCCGGAGTACCCGGAGAAAACCCACACTGCCGCAGGGAGAACATGCAAACTCCACACAGAAAGGCCAGAGCCACAATCGAACACTGCACCCCGGCACTGTGAGACCAAGATGCAAACCATTCGCCCGACGTGCTGACTAGTCGCCCACCGTGCCGCTCGATTGATTGACAGATGTCACGCAAAGTGTTGTCATTACTTGTCACGGTATCGAAGCCAGGGGGAGAGATTGGGAGATATCGTGATTTATCGGTACGGCACAGTATCGCCGGCAGAGATCAATGCAGTATCGCAGTAGCATTTCTGCCGTGCGGTATCGTAACTCAGCCACAAAATTAAACAAAAATATCTATCGTGACGTACGGTATCAATACTTGGTGGAAAAAACAAAATAACGATCTCATTAAGTTTCAAGGCACGGTGGCTTTTGGACATCCGTCATCTATTGTATCTGAAATGGTGAGAATGACGTCACCTGTGCAACTAACCTCCTGATATGCGTGAATTGAAACACAAGCCGGCGGCAGCGTGGGTGGCGACCAATCCTGCCTCTCGTCCTATCTAATCATTATCATCATCATCATCCATTGCCATTTACAAGCGGGGGACGCACAAGAAAGCGAGATCTTCCTTCCAAAAAAAGAAGACAGCGCTCGTGCGAGAATGAAAGGGGGGTGGCTTAACAGCAGCCGGTTCAATTACAGATAAGGGAAACGCACTGCAGAGTGACTGCAAGGTGCTAAAATGTTGAATTGCGGCCGAGACGATAGCGCGACTTGAGGCCCGACGGAGATTAGCCAGCACGCGTTCTATATGAACAACTTTGCCTCCTAAACGTCAATTCAGTGGAACTTCTTGAAATGTGATGATATGCTCATTTCGATGACGTGAAATTAAAATGCTTAAAAGTCGAGCGTGACGTGCCCACGGATAAAGGCTCCGCTCTTTAAAAGTTTCAAGAGAACTTTGAACCCCGGATTCTCAAACGATCAAAGCACAACGATTGGCTTTCAACTTAAAATTATAGGAGACGCAGATTTCGATGATGATAATAATGCACGACACTTGTCAAGAAAATGTCATAAATTTATAAAAGCCCCCTGGTAGCTTGAAAGAATGTCCAGTACCCAGACTGTGCTTTATTACTTCACGATAATCCCTGTATAGGCAAGTCAAGGCATCTTGACTTTGTATATTGCCCATTTCATGCACAAGATGACAATGGCGACCACGTGTGTCTAGTTTTATTGGACTTAACCGCAGCATTTGATACAGTGGATCATAGTATACTGCTGACTCGTTTGCAGCACTTGGTGGGCATTGGCGGTAGTGCTCTTGAGTGGTTTAGGTCCTATTTGGCTGACAGAACCTTTTGTGTAAGCCTTGGCTGCTCTGAGTCACGCACTGCTCCCCTGTCATGTGGTGTTCCACAGGGCTCAATTCTGGGGCCTCTGCTGTTCTTGCTGTATCTGCTCCCATTGGGTTCCATCTTAAGGAAACATGGCATTCCCTTCCACTGCTATGCAGATGACTGACAGATCTATGTCCCACTGAGCAAAAAAGACGCCTTCTCATTAGGACCCCTCCTGTCCTGCCTGGAAGAAATCAAAACCTGGATGGCACAAAATTTCTTGAAATTCAATGAAAAGAAGACAGAGGTGATAGTATTTGGTCCCAGTGGCCCTTGTACATCCCATCCTGTAGACTTGGGCCCCCTGTCTCCTTATCTTAAGTCAACAGTCTCAAACTTGGGCCTTAAACTGGACAGTGATTTCAAACTTGATCGGCAAATTGGTGCTGTTGTTAAATCCAGCTTCTTCCACCTCAGACAGCTGGCCAAAATAAAGCCTCTCCTCTCTCATGAACACTTTGAGACAGTAATTCATGCCTTTGTCACATCCCGGCTTGATTACTGCAATGCCCTTTACTTTGGAGTCAACCAGTCCTCCATT
>CAAKHF010011831.1:7252-29420 GCA_901007745.1 Hippocampus kuda
TGCGGTTTTGGGGGGGGGGGGGGGGGGGTGGGATTCCCCTCTGAAGCAGTGTAGGGCACTTCAAACCAGATGACGCTAATGCTAACAGTCTAAAGTTCACAAGGACTGCTCGACTCTTGTCCATATTTCATCTGGCCTGTTTGGGAACGGAGCAGAGCGGAGGAAGCCCTTTCGGCGGTGACGCTGTACAGCAGCTGCTCGCGATCCCAAGGCGCCCCGTGGGAGAAAGAAGGAGCGGGTGTGTCGCGTTTCACTTCCACAACTCAAGTCGCTGGGAAAAGAGAAAGCGCGACCGTCTGCTTGAGAAATGACAACCATAAGGTCAAACCCATTCAAACGGCAGCACGCTGAATTTGACTATGTGTGCTTCTGAAATGTGGACGCAGCAGATTGGCAAAGAATTTGAATGGAAGGCAAGTCGAGACTTCTTGTTTGAGGTTGAAAACATTTCCCATTTCTTGCGAAGGAGTGGCAACCGCAAGGTCCAAAAACTCCAAAACAACATCGACGTATATTAGAGAAATAGAGATGATATGATGATGAACTACGGTGTCAATATGGTGCCGAAGAGGCCCCTATGCATTAAATGTGACAGTTTTTTTCAGCGGTTCGTGACATGACCAAAAAAAAAAAAAGAGATTCGGAAAAATAGTATTCGACATGGGCTGCAAGGTTAATTACAAAAGGTGAAGGTGGGCAGAGTAAGAAGGGAGGCTGCCATTACAACTACAGCAATACATTGGTTGATATACTGTAGAACTATCCTGAACATTGATGATTAAAAGAATAATGCAAGTCATCTCCACAACACTTTTCTTCCGCTTTGTGCTCGATGGCTGATCTATTAAGAGGTCACATGAATGATCCTCAAGTAGCTGAAAAATGGCCACCTGACTACATTTTTTTGCTTTTTTGGGTTCTGAATGTGGAGATGGGATTCGGCTGCTGTTAAATACAGTGCTGGATCTACCCTGTGAGATAGAGGGCCGTTGGCCACCCCAAAAACTTGGAAAAATCCTCAGCTATTTGCCTTCATACCTTGAAGAGAAAGCTGATGAACAATCCAAACAAGAGACAACTGCTTTCTTGAGCGACTTAAGCGCGTTTCAAAAAGTTGAAGAATTTTACAGTGGCCCTTTCATCCTTGCATTTTTCCGTATGCGGCCCTCCAATGGAAAAAGTTTGGACGCCCCTGCCTTACATGATGTAAATGTGATACACTTGGGGTGTTTGGATGTTACCGTAGATTTCGAAAAGCCGCCGGGACGGGACAGCACCTGGTTGAGAATCGGCCGACGACTCGACGTTGGCCGTCATCGGCCTGCATTCCGGCTGGCGTGTATTTACGGCACGATGGTACTCCCTCTCTACGCCCCCTTCCCATACCACGAACGCATCACGCGCCTCGTCGAAAAGCATCAAGTCTGGACGCTCATCTTCCCTCATCAGAATACAAAACAAGCATTCCTCGGCGTGTACGCACGCGCCCGCGTGTACATTTGTGAGTGTGTGCGTGTGTGAGGCCCCATCGATTAAATGTTCTTTCAGAAAGTCCTTGATCATACCTGCCAAAGCCGGCAATATACTGGGAGTTGAAAAAAGCCGGAGTGTGTGCTTGAGTGCGTGTATATGTGTGTGTCCGCCACAATGTCAGCCAAGATACGAACACAGCTTTTATTTTGAGGTTTGGTCCGCTGCCATCTGTACTCGCCGCAGCCAGCACCCAGCGCACCGACTTACCCTCTAAAAGTCCCAGGAGGCGGGCAAGTGGAGGGATGAGAGGAGCCGGAAGGAGTCGGAATGTTTGACAGCTTCTCAAATTTGTTGGGCCTCGGGACCCCCTTATAGCTCGTGTTCGTACTGCCACCAGGTAACTGGAGCACGTCACAAACAGAATGGGAATAATTCAAGAGTTTGCGCGTCACGATTTCCTCCTCGATTGCCCGGTGCCATTTTGCTGCTGCTTTTGGTATGTGTGCCTAGGCCACCAGGGGGCAGAGTAATACATGCAAAATATATACAGAAAGACGAGGGTCATAACTGCTGTCATGAGGAGTCTGTTCAAGTTTGGCTTCGCCGTCTGAAGTGGACTGCTGAGGTGTTTGAACAACAATGCCATTTGGAAATGGAAATCATCCATCAAGTGGAGCCTTTTAAAAGTCAAGCACAACGTCATTCATAACACTCAAGTCAATTTGGTGGGTGCGGCTTGAACTAAAAAAAGCTGTCCCAAGGGCAGACCGAACTCCACTGGCATCGTGAGCAGGAATCCTCAAGAGAGCGTTGGCGCGCCGATCAGACAGCGGTGACGCAACCGCTGCCGTCTGCCCCCAAATGCCGTAGGAAATAAAAAGTAGCCAATTTTTGGGGGGGTTGTAGGTCATAATATTTTCATATTAAAGTAAAAAGGGGAAATCAGTCAAAGGTTTTCTTTTCAATAAAAATTAGCCTAAGCACGACATTGTGATTAATAGCGCAGAACATGAGTCAAGCAGCTAAGGGCATCCGTTTTTATCCGTCTGAAAATGACACCACGTGCTCAGGGCTCAGGTCGCAACGGGAACAGCTCGCCCGTTTTCTGGATTTGGTCATGTGACATCCACACGCTGAGCCTCTGGGCACTGTCATGTCATTTTCATTCGACAGCACGTGGCAAAATGGCCGCCCCCTGTGATGGACCGAAACAGGGGGACCTTCCACAAACACAATGTTCATCAGAATTTTGCATTTAAACTCATGGGACTTTTTTTTAATGCTAATTTAGTCGAAATGTGTGAGTAAGCCCCCAACAGAACAAACCTTTACGGTGAACAAATTGGCGCCTGTCCACAATTGCATCACCGAAACAAGGCAGCGACTAATTTGAGCGCTCAGCAGCTCACGAGCGCTTATCGGGTTTCGTCCTCTCGACTTCTTCGCTCTGGTTTGCTCTCACACTCGTTTGTGCCTTGACACAAGAGGAGCCATTGTCTTGCCGCGGATGCCCCCCTCCCCCCGTCACTACCCAGCATGCCTCTGCACTGTGTGCGGGCGCGCATCACATGATCGACAGATCAGACTGGCCGCTGTGATTGTGAGTGTGGATGGTTGTTCGTCGGTTTGTGCCGTGCGATTGGCTTGCAACCAATTCAAGGGGAAGCCCCGCCTTCTGCTCGATGACAGCTGGGATAGGCGCCGGCACGCCCGCGACCCGCCTCAGGAGAAACAGTTCCGAAAATGGATGGATTGTTGGATGTTTATTGTCACGAGAAGTGCATACACACACACACACCTGGTGTCAGTGTTCTCTCGGTGTGTCCTGAGTGGGATTGGGGTCAAAGGCCGTTCCAGATGACAATCAAGCGCTCTCGCTTTCAATCAACGATGACAGGGCGCTCTTTAGAAAAAAAAAAAAAAAAAAAACAGCCTGGCGGCAAATAATTTGGTTTTGGAGTCTTCAGCAATATCAACGTTTGCTGTCGCAGCATAAATCTGTTTTGTGTTTTGGAGCTACGATGATCGCATGTCCCGTTTTGAACGTACGAGCGAGCATGCCCGGGCATATCGGTCGTTTAGCTGGTGAAATGTGCTGACGATGCAGTAATGCGCTGGAGTGACATGTGGAATAATTTGCATGTGCAAAAAAAAAAAAAAAAGATCAGTCAATAAAAATCTGGACTGTCAGGCAAGTGGAAAAAAACGCTAACTGACACATGACCAAAAAAAAAAAAAAAACATGACAATGGCTGAAATGGATTCGTTTTGCTTCGAAAGTGACATCACTTTCGAGCTTGATGCTCACTGGACTGAGCTCTGATGGCTTCATTGACTTCAATTACTGTCTGTAACTTTTAATAGCATGTTTATAAATGAATCCTTTACATTATTAATTGTCACTCGATAAATCAATGATTAATAACACGCTATCCAACGTCGTGGTTTACAAATACTGTCCAACAATGATGAATATGCATAAGTTAAACAAATAGCGAAATCACAAAGTTGACAATGAACGAAAAATAAATATGGAACAATAAAATGCTCAATGTAAGCATAATAAGCATAAATAAATATAACTATCAATCAAATATTTGTAATTGACATCATTTTGACCGTGCTGGCTCGTGTGGCAGGTCTACCTAATGGTGTGTCCAGCAGTTGAATTCCGTTGTTGCGGACACAGATAAACACACTGATGCACGCCCTTACACGCACACTCTCACGGGCACGTGCATGTGCACAAAACACGCACATACGTTCATTAAGCAACAATTGTTTGGGGAGTTGCTCATCAGTCCAAAACATTGTGCAAAGTCAACTCTGTCTTTTGTCTGACATGGACAGACGTACGCACGCACGCGCGCGCGCACACACAAACACTGGAAAGGAAAGGAGTACTTTCTGGTACTGTGTTGACTATTTAATGCCTTTGATATTCTGACATACGATATAACAAATATAGCGCGACAATGTGGGCTCCCTCTAGCGGTAGAGGAATGAATTGCTGCACACCGACAGCGCGGTTGTGTTCAACGCCAAAGTGAACTTGTTTTTTTTTTTTCAAAACTTGATCAAGGGATCGTGTTTTATGCGCAGAGCGAGGATGAGCGGTGCTGAAAATGAATGAATGAAATCACGATTGAAGTCATTTTCAGGTTTTCCCTACTCGCTCTTGGGCTGTCCCTATCCACCAAGGGTAGTGGTGGTCAACGTACATGTAGTTCTTAAGAAGTGTTGCTTTTAAATTTTCATTGAGGTCCCATTTTTCCTTCAACTTTTGTGTGCAATACGCTTGAATGTAATCACATTTGAGTACATGACACACTGTTAGATATTCTAACTGTGTGTAACGTTACAATAATAAATACAATATTGAAGAGGAAAATCCTGGTTCCGTTTTTGTCCTCTATGCACCTGAATTTTTGGTGTTTTGAGGAATACAAAATCAAGGTCACAAACCATTGTGGCGGGGACCCCTTGGGATGCGTTGGGTTGGTCGACCACCCACATTCCCGTTTACTGTTCTTGGTAGGCTTATTTTCGGCGCAGGTGAGTGCGACCCGAGGACATGAAGTTGGCCAGTTGGCCTTCCTACCTCCGAGTTGAAGCCGCCACCGCCGTCCTCGTTCTCCTCTTCGGCTACGCGCGCCCCGAGCGCGCAGACGCACACCGCCAGGAGGAGGCTCCGTCTCCACAGCAACCGGGGGGAAGAGCCGGCCATGGTCCGCTGGTTGTCGGTGGGGTCGTTGCAGGAGCGGTGCAATACGGTGAGCGAAGCGAGTACGGGGTTGGGGTCTTTCTTGTAGACGGCAGAAAAACGCGGCAGGACAACAGCCGACTAAAGGCCGACCTGCATGCCGGGAAACTCCGTGTCAGCGGGTGAGATGGGCTGAGCCTCCATGGAAGGGGTCTAGCTAGTGTTTATCACAAGCGGGTTGAAGTAGGCAAAGCAACCTTGCAACAACAACAATAACAACAACAAAAAGTGCACTTTGAACGAGTTTGTTCCTGAGGACTTGCGACTTCCTCCTCCCGAGATAAGAAAGCGTCACTGAGACGAAAAAGTGAGAAACTCCACCGCACCTGAGCCATTAATTGGCAACGTGAGCGTTTTGTCGCCTTCAACAATGCACTTTGTAGTCGTTGCAACGTGGGAAAAAAACAAAAACAAGAACAACAACAGCTCGCGTGGGCTAACACTCGCTTCGCGGTCCGGAGTCAAAAGCTCTTATTCCGCCAGCAGGACGAGCAGGACAGCGAGTGTGCGACTGATGAGCTGCGCGTGAGCGTGTCTTTGTCAAGCTGAAGGTAGCGTGCAAAAAGCATGACCAACCGGAAGCAACGTGTGGCGGGGACTGTCAAAATAAAATTAAGTTCCGCAAAATCCCGTCCAAAATAAACGACCACTGACATTTTTTTTCGAGCACTTGACAGTATGAGAAAATTTTTAAAAACAATAAGAAATTTTAAAGGTATTAAATATAACATTTTTCATAACTTTATTTTCAATATATCATGTTTGCAATTGTGCTGAATATTTTTAGTTTTATTTCCAGAAAATATAATCGTTTAAGTAATTAATGCTAAATAATACGATACTATTATCGTATCAGTAGTGACTTCAAAAAAAAATAGAGAGAGAGAGAGAGAGAGAGAGAGAGAGAGAGAGAGAGAGAGAGAGAGAATAACAAATCAAATGTTTAAAAAAAACTTCTTCGAGAGCTTCGTATGAAATCCAGTTCGGACATGTTCAATATTGAAGATCACGCCCGTACGTACATGCATGTACATGTATTGACAATACGTAAAATCTGAGTCGAAAGAGTACGATTCCTTTTATTTTGCAAGACGGGCTCTGACTCCTTGGGAATTTCTCCATTGTGAGACTAATAAAGGGGTTTTTTTTTCCGACTGAGTCGGGGGGGGGGGCGACATCAACAACCTTTATGTGCAGGGAGGTGGTGTGCAGCATGGAAAGACACACACATACACACACACACACACACACACACACAAGCACAAGCGCAAATTTAAATGGCAAGTCATCAAATCGGACTGAAAAGTGCCGACAAGCCAAATGGGATTTTGAAACCTCCATTATTTGCAATTCAATGCATTTTCACAAGACTACCTTCCGGTTTGCATGATGGATGAATGACAAAATCTGACTTTATACTGTATGAATGTGAGAGGCAATTTGTGTTATGGTCCACTCTGCTGAAGGTGGCATAAGAAGGCCGATTTCCTGACACATCTGCTCTCATTTCCTCTGGCCGTCAGAGGGAGAGTCATGTCGGTGTACAGTAATCACATCTTTATCTTGCGACTTGATCTGAGCCCCCCCAGGAAGGAGCTGCCAACATAATTGCCACATTTAAATGTTATTGGTCAAACGGGGGCTCTGACTTTTTCAGTGGTGGGCAGCTAAGAGGTCTTTTTAGCCTCTGGCGAAGATGAGAAAGGATGAGGCCCACTGAACGCACACAAGGATTGCTTCCTCCAAATCAGCAAGAAAAACACCAAAGTTCAACAGGATTTCTTCCAGAAGTAAATTATCACCATCTGAAATCTTTTTCAGTGGAGTGAAAAAAAAAATAAACCACTTCTCGGCTGTCACACAAAGTTGTACTGAGTCTTTATTATATGTTGTTGTTATCAATATTGAAAACCATTTGTATTTTTGTTATTTTAGCAAAAAAAAAATACATTTTGCTTTAGCAGGCCCCCTAAAATGATATGTTGGGCCAGATCTGGCCCCCGGGCCTTGAGTTTGAAACCTATGCTTTAGGACAAACAACCATTCACGCTCATGAGCGAATACCAATTCCAGGTATCGGAAGCGTGCTGATACCAGCCTTATCTTAATGCATCAGGTACTCATGGAGGCTGCTGATACCAGCCACGGATCCTTCAGGTAAGAGTATGTTCTCCTTGGAAGTAGTCGACGCGGTGCTGTGCCGTTTGACAAATCGGTGAACCATCTCTGCACCAGAAAGAAAGCTTTTGTTCCCAATTTTTGGTCATTTTGCAAAATGAAAGTTGAGATTCCAAAAGTCGCCAAGGTATCAGTACTCAGTATCGGTGAGTCCTCAAAGAGTGAATCATCACGCTGATATCGGTCTGGAAAAAAAAAGTGGCATCCCTAATTTGATGCTTATTACTACCTAAAAACCTAAAAAAAAAAAAAAAAATATGACTTTGGAATGGAAGGACTCCCAACCACAGAAATATGATCGGATGTACAACACACTCGTTCATTGTGCCAAATTGTGGTATATATTTAATAAAGACAAGCAAAAGTGTATTATATGAATGTAAGTGCCATGTAATTGGCAGATTGGCTGGCAACCAGTTCTTGCCTGAGGTCAGGTGGAATAGATTCCTGCTCCCCTGAGAAAGGATAAGCGCCAAAAAAATAAATTTAAAAAAGTGTATGCATATTTACCATCAAATACGGTACCATTTTGTGTATGCATCACCAAAGAGCCAAAAAAAAAAAAAAAAGGAAAAAAAAACGACGACAGTAATGATCCAATCCGAATTCTTTGGACGCTCACTGAGTTGCACCCAAAGCAACAAGACACAAAACGACAGAGAGCAGCAGTCATTATGCCCAGATGAAGTTTGGAAATTCCCACTTGGAGTGTCGAAGGCCCCTTTTGCTGACACATGAAAAGAAAGCTCATTTACAGTCAGAGAAACTTTTCTTCCCACACAGCAACAGCTGCTTGTGCCTGTGAGTCAGCCTCTGCGGGCGCCTTGCGAGCAGGTGAGTGCCGTGGTGGGTGAGAGAAGGTCGGCTGCGAGCCCCAAGGCCAACCTGCGAGTCCACCTGCATGCAGACAATTCATCTAAAACAAAGCAGTCAGCAGTACGCTACAAAACTGACAGAGGAATCTTCTCATCGCTTCAACTGGGACTTGATGAAGCTTTGTTGAATTGGCCAGTTTATATTTGCCCTCAATAGCAATTATTCATCATTCTTCAAACGGGAAACTACCAGTATTGCACTTTATAAAAACATACAATTACCCCCCGCCCCGCCCCGCCCCCTCCATCGCAAGCATGTTTGTTTGAACGTATTTGCAAATACGTTCAAACATACGAGCAAATATGAGTACATTCGAACATACTTGCAAATATACTTGAATGTTCTGGTACGCTAAATGTTAAAAACATTGCATTTTTTCCCCATAATGCCAAGGAATATTGCGGAAGTGCAAGTTTAAAAAAAACAATTTTTTCTTGCATTTGGACTTCATGATAGCAATATATCATTTGAAAATTAAATAAGTGAATATTGTTTCATAGTAATTTTGATGGTTTTATTATTATTTCCATTTGGCATTTTTTCCCCATAATGCAATGGGATACGCGCATATGCAAGTCCACATCTCGTGCCGCTGTGGTATTTCGTCTTCAAACACGTTCAAACGTATTTGCAAATAGGTTCGAGCTAGTTTTCCAGTCAGAAATGTTTACTTGACAGCTCCACGCTTCCGTACACAATTACAACAGTTCGTGCATCAAGAGGGTCATGCTTTAATATCCTGCTCCTTCCGGTGTGCAGGACATGATCGCCAGTTCTCTGGGCTCTCTTCTAATGCGATACTGCCCCCACATGGCAAGGCCACTAACTTGCAAGCAATTCAATGAAAGGATGCTTATTCAACAGAAAGTGCCATCAAAAACGTCGTCTTCAAAAAGGAGGAATATTTGCAACTTTGAACGTTTTGAAGCAAAGGCCACGCAGGCACGAAGAAAACATGCAAATTCCACACAAGAACTCTAGACCTCTGCACTCCGCCCGCCGTGCCGTCTGTGGGCTCTTCATACCTTACTTCTCTTTCACGTGTTGTCACTTGAGCTCGAGTTTGAAAAAAACAAAAACAAAAACATTCGCAATAGAGTACAGGTGTCAAATGCAAGGCCCGGGGGCCAGAACCGGCCCACTTCATCGTTTTATGTGGCCCACGAAAGCAAATTATGTGTGTCAACTTCTGTGATCCTTGCTAAAATCTGTACGGAAATATCAAATTGTCATGTGTCATAAAGAATGTTGTGCTTTTGCAATAATTGTGTTACTCTGTTAAGACTCACTTGAACAATAATTGAACAGGGTATTATAGTTGACTTGATGGGGTTCAACAGAAGAAACCCATCAATTCGTTGAGTAGATGTACAAATAGGATAAGACGATGAAACATTTGTTTGGTTTCACTGTCATAACGAAAAATGAATTTGACATCCCTGTAATATAGCATCACTGCTTTAGAGCTAGCGATAATGACTTTTGCTGTCAATCGATGGTACTTATTTTGAGGAAATCACATACGTATTCGCGTTTCGTTGCTGTTCCCCGGAGTTTGTCCATGTGAGCCGCCATACCGACTGCACTTCCGCATACGTTTTACGTTTACCGCCCCAGCGTCACACATTATTGTTCCCGAATTATCACTGAACAAGCCTCGATCTGGACGTCCTCTCAGTATTCCACTGAAGTAAACCGACATTGATTAAATGTTCGTGTCCGGATAACCTTATCTTGATGGGCGTTGAAGCTTCTCCACCGGGGTTAGCTTGGCTTGCTAGCTGACGCCTTTCTCAACGCTTCGCTGAGCAGCGATCGACTGAGAGCGTAAAGTCCTGTGATTATCGTGTGAAAATGTGTGCACAAAGTGTGAAAGAGGAGTACGAGGGGGAATTTTGTCGGACAGAGGAGAGCGAGCCACAAGCTCAACTACTGGACGCTAATTTTAATAAGATGCCTCTAGATGTGGTACACGCAGCAGGTTTGTTTACTTTCAAACCCAAATTTAAATGCTGTCCCGCTGCAATGTTTCTGACAATTAATAAATTAAAACTCAGATAGAGTGATCACTGATAAAGTGACACCAGCAGCACTGTCCTAATATTTAGCCAAAACGCGGCCAGTAATGGTTTCCTTTTTAACTGGATTGAGGGCAGTATTTGTTTTGCAATGCAGCGAAATGCACACGCTGTAGACGCGCAGCATTTTGCAGTGTGCCGTTGACCAAAACGCCTCATGGGGGAGTGATTGCTACTGTCGGATTGAAAACTAATTCGGCATAGGGTGAGCTCACCCACAATTATACATTGCATCCCCGCTTGCCTGAAAAGCATGACGTGACCAAAGCAGATGTATTTGTCTCTTTGCGTTCTTCAGACACCGTAGAAGATCTTCACCGACATCCAGACACCTCCCACATTAAAACGGAAGAGGAGGAGGCTGATGTCACCAACTTTCCATTGGCTGTCATTGTGAAGAGTGAAGATGATTATGAAGAAGGAGAAGAATGTGATGGAGATTACTGCAGAGGAGCCGGCTTCTTCGCTCAGCTCTCAGATTGTGACGCTGTGTCATCACAATCACATGACATGGATGATGATGACGACAATGACGATGAACACTCTAAAGGTGACATGACGTGTCACACCGAAGAAACCCCATGGGAATGTTCGCAGTGTGGGACAACAACATTGACCACAAAGTGGGATTTGAAAGCGCACATGAGAAGCCACACAAGAGAGAAACCTTTCAATTGCTCACTTTGTGGCAAAAGTTTCACACGTAAGGAAAAGTTGAAGATCCACATAAGAACGCACACAGGGGAGAAACCTTTTATCTGCTCAGTGTGTGGCAAAATGTTTACGCATAAGGGACATTTGACCTTACACATGGGAATGCACACTGGTGAGAAACCTTTTTCCTGTTCTATTTGTGCCAAAAATTTCACACGTAAGGCACATTTGAACAAACACATGAAAATACACACTGGAGAGAAACCTTTTGCCTGCTCAGTCTGCAGCTTAAGCTTCAGTGAACGCCCAGGATTGGTTCTACACATGCGGACGCATACTGGCGAGAAACCGTATTCTTGCTTAGTGTGTGGCAAAGGTTTCTCTCTGAGTCGCAATTTAACAAGACACAGACGAAGACACACTGGTGAGAAATCATTCTCCTGCGCTGCGTGTGATGAACGTTTCTCTTACAAGTATCAGGTGAGTATCAGCAGGCAATGAAGCTGCAGAACGTTTCGAAAACAATGCAGAAACTGCGACTACCGCAAACAAACTCAGGCACTTTTTGTGGTTTTACTATGATGGAATGTAATAAAATCGGAAATGCAAGTCGTCAAACTTATTTTGTCCTCACAATTGATTTTTTTTTTTAAATCAGCAATGTGGAGTGTTTTAACCTTAGGAACTGATACAGTGTTCATTTCTGGACAAAGAGGAGAAGCTACAACTACAGTTAAATGCTTGCGTAAGGTTGATAAAACGCTGGCATGGTCAGTGTCATAGCTACCTTTCAAGTGGGGTTTTTTTTGGGGGGGGGGGTCGCATACATGTTTTCGCATGTAATTCGTCTGAATTCATTGTCACAACTTTTCAAGTCAAAGTATCTTGTTTGCGCCTGTGTAGTTTTGCGGCAGCTGTTCTTCTGTGCACGAAGTCGCCACACGGTGTGTCACATCTCTACTTTACCTGACTATCCCCCACCCAACCCCAAACAGGTTAAAGGTAGAAAAGCCAGAGCCCGTCTAAATACAGGAACCAAAGACCCCACAGTAAAGAGAATGAGGAGCCAACCCCCTCCCCACCCCCCTCGTATTAAAGGGGAAGAATGAGATGACCTCCCACACGCACACTCGCACACAAACGTAAAACAGGAAACGATGTAAAATAATCCCTCGTTGATCATGAGGGTTATGTTCCAAAAAGAACTTGTAATACGTGAAATTTGTGAAGTAGTCATCTTTATCTTTTGCCATTAATACATATACAATACTGGATTGAACGAAACCAAAGAGTAACCCTTTTTGAGACCCAAGCATTAAAAAAAACATTATATATACAGTACACACACACACACACAAGTTTTCTTACAGACATTGACATTAGTCAAAGCCAACAATCAGGATGTAGAACTTGTGAAAAAGCGAAGCCATACAAGATGAACTGTGTTATGGCGAGGGATTACTGTACTCCAACAAAACAGACTCAGATTATAAAAAGAGTGACAGTAGGATTTACGAGTGTTGAGAGGCCTGGCTCAGCTGCTGGCGCTTGGCGTTTTACTGCTGGCCGTAGAGGGCGCCGACTTTCTCCAAGACAAGACGAACCACAAGAAGATGAAGAAACCTGCCAGGAAGGAGGACAAGGACGAGACATGGCCGCTGAGGAGCTGACAGGGAGCCAGCGAGGAGGACGGTGTTAATGTTTGGCGCACCCACCTTGCAGGGAGTTGAGGATGCAGAAGAGGTAGAGACCCGCCGTGCTCAGGTGGCCGAAGGAGAAGAAGACAAGGCCCCAGGTGATGCCCAGCAGGGTGCTGACTCCCAGCAGCGTGCTGATATTCTGCTTGGCTCGCCCTCGCTCGCCCTGCCCAATCTGTGGCAGCCATGCACAAATACGCTCGCTCGGTACCGGATATGAAAAAGTCACTCTATTTGTCTTAGCCATAGAAACACAGTTGAGGAAAAAATCCGAATGACGTGCAAAACGATGATGAGGAAAATTTGCACCAATTGGAAAAATAAATCATCTCTGATTCCAGTGCAATTGGATTTGATGCCCAAGGAAAAAGCGCGTACCCGTTTGCTGTGCGGGAGGCCGGTCAAACGTTGGACGGTCACCACCAGCATGGCGAGGTTGAAGGCAAACACCACGCTGAACACGCCCAGCGTGCTCACCATCTTCAGCGTGCCGTCCAGCAGGTAGCATCTGCGCACACGCCGCAACACGCTACGTTACGTTACGTTACGTGACGTGACGTGACGTGACGTGACATGACATTACGTGATGTGACGTTACGTTACGTTACGTCAAGAAGCGCCGCACCGGGCCGCCCCCCAAGTTGCAAACTGAAGTCAAGTCCCGCCTGCTTACATTTGAGTGCTTTCGGGATCTGTGGCGTCCAGGGCCACGCGCCCGTAAGCGTCGGGTTTCAGGAAGACGGCCAAGATCACGATGGCGGCGGGAAGACCTGCGCACAGGGAAAAGACATTCACGTCAACTGGGACTATCGGAAAACAACTCTGTTTTTCATTCAACTGTACAGATATCATTTTTCCCCCATGAAAAATAGCGTTGTGAGAGGCGGCAGCAAACTAACGGCATCCGTCGCACATTGGTTGCCAAGCCTACTACTTCGTCTACTTTGTGTTTCTTGTTCTTTTGCGTAGCTAGAAGCGGACGTTTCCAAATCAACCGGAACTCATTCACTGCCGTCAACTCGATTAGGGAACGGTGGTTTCGGGTGCCGGTCCGAGCACGATCGGTCTTGGTGTCGGCTTTACATGTTGGTGAATCGTGATTTTAATGCGTGCAACTACTGTCTCTACCAGGGCCGGGTCTAGACAGGCACGTACGAGGGGGCAGCCCCAAATGTCAGTCCAATAGACTATTTTTTTTATATCTTTTTGAAGCTTCTTCTACTCAGTTTCCAATGTTTTGGATGCTCCGTGGCTGATTGCTGCCTCTCACAGGGCAGAGCTGATGCTACATTCGGGAGGTGTCGTCCGCTTTTGTGGAGTGGACGCATGGACTCACTCCATCCAGCAAGGCCGAGCTTGAGTATGTATCTGCGGATGTAGATATTGAAGACGCGCACGAGGAGCAGGTAAAGGTGGAAGCTCTCCAGCGCCATCCAGCTGAAGGTGGCCAGCAAGGAGTAGTGCAGCGCCAGAGCCACGTAAAAGCAGAGCCCGTCGGACGACAGCGCCGCCGCCCGGCTGGACAGGAAGTGAGCGTTGAGCAGGATTAGCGCCAAGGCCAGGTTGGCATGCACCTTCATCGACACGTCCTCGCGGAGCTTCCTGCCAGACGCACACGCCGCTCAGTTAGACACGAGACAATATTTCGGGAAACGGCTATTTTCGAGTGAAAATTACGTATTTGTATATTTCAAAATATTGGGGAAAAACAGAATTTTTTTTTCATGTAGTTGTTTTTAAATGCAGCAATTTTCAGGATGAAAACAAAATCATAAAAAGTACCTATTTTAACTTCAGTTTTAAGGTGGGCCTATATTTCAGAAAACAAGTACGTTCTTAATTTTTAATTTTTTTTTTTTTTTTAACTTTTTGCTGCCTATTTTCTGAGGAAATGCCCCAATCTGTGGCCCCTTCTCAAGGTTGATCGTTTTCCTTTCCCTCCAGAGATTTAAGATCAGATAATGTCATAAGTATTTTTCAACTGTGGGTGTGTGAAGCCCTTTGAGACTTTTCTCAGATTCAGGACTGGACAAAAAAAATTTACTTCACTTGAAAGTTGCAAAGTTTTGAAGAAAAACTCATAAATTTAGGAGACAAGACTTGGACATTTCTGAGCAAAAGATTTTTTCAGATGAAACTGATTTTTTTTTCTTTTTTTTAGAAAAAAAAGAGCCTGGGATTCTATTTGAGTATTTTGAAAAACACCTGAAATGAAAGTTGAAAAAAAATAAGCAATTAGAGGAAAAAAAGTCTGACTTTCTAGAGGCAAATTGTAAGACTAAGGTGGTAATCTTATGAAATGAAAGTTGCACACTGAGCAAGGAAGCCAGGAATAATCGCCCCCTCCCCCACCCGCTCCCCAACCACCTTTTGGCGATGAAGAGCAGCAGCGTAATGACCAGGGTGATGAGAGAAAGGGTGCAGCCAATCAGAGAGAGGTATGACAGCACTGCTTCATTGGCTTCCGAGAGGGGAGCGGACACCTGCGATGGAAAAACAGCAACAAGTTTGGCGAGCTTCCAGGGCACACGGATGGAAAAGAATGAAGGGAAGGCATCCGACTTCGTAGGAAGGAGAAGAAGCCACAGAAAGGTCGGCTCACAATACAATGGAGAGTTTCCGCTCGATTGTATTGTTGCTGTTTTTTCTACTTCCACTCTTTTGAGTATCAGCCTTCAGTCAAATGCTCAAAGGTGAGACAGACGTCAGTTTGTGCTCGACTTGTTCCGTCCACGAAAAAAGAGGCCGTTATCTTGGTGGTTATCCTCCTAAACGGAGACTAAAAATGATGTCAAAAGAAGTGCCTACCAAGAGAATGCCAAAGTAGGTCAGGTGGTCGCAGGAACAGGTCACGTGACTCTGACCAGGTTTCCAGATGGTCCGGCAACCGCTGCTGCTGAATGCTGCTTCGACACAAACAGATGGACACTCGCTAGCATGCTAAAAGATGATTTCCTCAACTCGAATTAGATGCCACACCTCAAACGGACGTCTTAGAATTGGATATACAACAGGCAGTGCCTCGCAGTTTACGTTAGGCACCAATTATTATTATTCCCTTCTTTCAGATTCTTCGAAAAGGGTTTGTCCAAATAACCTCTCACTCATTTGCTTTGGAATGCCATGAACGCTCTACAGTGGCAGAATTAAACAGCATTTAAGGACTGACTGTATTTATACGTACAAACTGAATGCATTCAAACAGACCAATAGTGGATTCTCAAGTGTAAAAAAAAAGCACCGTTACAGCCTCAGATACTTTTTGTGTTTCTGGTCAAGTTGTTCTTTACAAAGTACAATCAGAGGTGAAAAAAGGAAGTGCGAAAACATCATGCCACACACGCCATTCTTACCAACCTATCACCCGCAAGTGCCTGCAAAGTACGTTTTAGATCACCCGAAAACGTTTTAGATCGTTCCAAGCTCTTTGGAGTATTTATCGGCAATCATTTTTTGCTGTATTGGGCATTTGTAGGCCTTGGAAAAACGTGCAAAACAACACATTTGTACTATATTGAGTGGCTTTCGGGCCACGAGCAAGAGCAGGTACATCTGCAGACCAACGGCTCGCACGGGCGACTCCCTTCGTCCAATTCGTCCGTTAAATCGAGATTCCGCTGCATTGACGTTCTTACTCCCGCATGTGAGAAAATATGTCAATTAGAAAGCTACTCACCTTTTGTGGAGAAATTCAAGAAGGCGCATCTGGGGCTTTGTCTTTCCTGTTGACCACATTGACATTTCCATACACTGCACATGTATTTACAGTACATGCGCAGTGTCATCCTTTGACTTACGTTGACGGCGACCATATTGACAGTGATGTTCACTCGCTGCCGCAATCCTGAAACAGTTTTTCCGCGCAAACGCAAGCCAAGCAGCCTGTTCTGGTACAGTTCCTCTGACGTCACGTTCTGCAACGGTGAACAACAAACATCCACAACATAGAAAGCCTATATTAAAAAAAAATGCTGAAGTATTGGAGGTATGTTCTGAGTTCCATAAAACGTGACTTTGAATATGATTGGTTGAATCTGAACATAGCCATACCCTCAGTTGTAGGAGGGTGTGCACACTTGTGCAACTGCTTTATCTTGACTTCCGCTTTTGTTTTCTCCACTTCAGTTATACTGTCAGTCGCATTTATTACAGAAAGAGTTCTGAAAATGTTTTATCACATACATCTGACTTGAGCAGGGGTGTGCAGACTTTTTATACCCCCAGAAGCTAATGAGGAAATAAAAGAAATAAATGTAATGTATTTGAAAACCAAAAAAATTGCAACTGTAAAACATATAGAACATCATAGCAATTTTGTAGTGTCTCTGTGTTAGATACAGTATGTGCCTTTAAGAGGCGGGGCCTGGTTGGATTCAGCTACATGCAAGTGCCCAAGCGTGAGCTGAGGCCCGCAGCAGTTTAGGTGTGAATATTTCAATGTTCTTCCAGCATTCCATAAACTGTATTGCAGTAAATAAGTACACCGTAAAACTCCTAAAAATAATAATAATAATAAATAAAAGTCTCGCTTTGAGCTTTTGTGCTTTTTTTTTTTTTAAGTTCTTCTGAGGTTGCAACAGTTTTTCAAATTGCACAGCACAGCCTCTGCTGTTGTTGCATCACTGCATTTGACACACAAGCGACATCTCTTCCTCTTGCAAATGATTTGTTTTATGCTGCGCGTGCGTGCACGCGTCAGAGCACAAACGTGATTTCAAATCTGTTCTGCACAGAGGTGGCAAAAGTACTCATGCTCTTCACAGGGCAGCATCGCATTACATAAAAATTATTGCAATTATGTTTGGGTTATTTTGGGGGGGGTTGTTTTTGTTTTTTTGCATTTTGTGTCAAACCAAACGCTACCATGGAACCTGCACGCCAAGCTGGACAGCGTGTTTACTTGATTGATTTTCTGGCGGGAAAAGGTTGACACGTTTACAACATGAGTTTTCCTCGACTTTCTCCTCATGTACTGAACAACAATCAATTTGTGTACCCATATGGATCGAGGCCACGTCACCATGCAGAACAACAGGCTGTCATCCAAGCTAGGGAGCAAATCTCCGGGCAGGTGGACGTTGACTCTGCTGTTGTTGACGGGTGCGCCTGCGTTGGCCTACAACAAAGGCCCAAAAACAGGAAGAGAAAGTAAATGAGACATAATATTCTATGGACTAAATGCGATACCAAAGGTGCATCAAGGACCGAAAGATTTGACCGCACGGTGCAGTAAAGCCCTGCTACGGTGCTTATGTGGGATAGGGTCCGAGTCTTGATGCGAATCGCGAGAAAAACTCAACAGGAACAGTCTTATAATGCTCCTTCTGAAATACTCGAAGATGCCACATGACGGCGGTCGTCCGAGTCCTGGTCCCTGTGGCATATTGGTGCCAAGGAACTCTGTTGAAGTGGCAGGTCTCGGCTAACAGGCAAGCTTTGAACGTTGCCGCGGAGCTCAGGCTAGCCTGGGTTGTTAGCAAGGAGTGACGAGGCAAATAGGCAGGGCTTGGCGATATTCTTCCGTACCTCGCTGTCGCTGGCGGAAATGTGCAGGCCGGGGAGGCGTCCCCTGGGTTTGAGCAGGAGGGCGATCAGGTTGCCCACCCGCATGGACGTGCTCTCCTTCACTTCAGTCTGCTCCAATGAATTTTCCAGACGCTCGATTGCTCTTCACACAAAGAACAAAAAAATAAATAAATCACCGCATACCAATATGCTCTGTTTTCTTCCGATTCGTCATATTCTTGCTCTTACGCACATATTTGGATGGGAAATGATAAGATGCCAGAAGACCTGCAGGATTTTCTGTGTTTACTTCTCTCGCCACGACAAGCTCATATATTATATATATATTTTTTTTTCTTTTTTTTTTTTTTTTAATCCGAGAGGAGACTCAGGGCAACTAGAAAACGGATCAGTGCAACAAGCAAAGCAGAAAAGAACGTGGACTTCCTGGATTTACTTCTCCAATGCAAGGACACACAATTTTAGCCTCGAGGAAACTAAGGGCAGCAAGAAAACTGGTCATTGCAACAACAATAATAGAACAGAATGAGAATTTCCAGTATTAATCCCTGAAGCCATGGCGGGGAGGCACATTTTTATCCAAGAGGAGACTAAGGGCAGCAAGAACAAAAAACAGCCACAGCAACAACAATAAAGGAAGAGAATTTGGATTTCGATTATTAGGACTTGAAAGGAGACGAAGAGCAATAAGAAAACGGACCACTGCAAAAAATGAGTTCTCGCACTTCATGTTAGTTTGCTGTTCAGCAGTTTTGTGCCGTACTTGAATTGTCATTTTTATGACAGAGAGCATCTTGCACTCAAAACAAAACAAAAAAATCTGGGTGTGTGGTTATTTTGTTGTTTGCTTCAAACCCCACGTTGTTGTGTTAGGATAGTGGATTTGTTTTATAAATGCATTGATGAATGAATTATGAAAATGAAATATATCAAGAGCGCTCATTTGCACCATATTTCAACAGGCATTTTTCTCATAGGAAGTGCTTGGTCTCATGTGTGCCCCCCCAGAGTAGCACTGATGAAAAAGTGTGGCCCCCACCACCACTGAAGTTGCCCATTCCCACTCTAAGATGTCCGAGTTGTCAACGTGAGTGTGAATTGCCGTTTGTCCGCGTGTGCCCCGACTTTGGCCGTTTTGTGACAATACTCACTCAAAGTCGACGTCGGGCTTTCCGCCGTCCATGATCGTGCTGACGTGCGCCATACAACGTTTGGCATCCACAAGGCCTGTTGAAAACTTTGATTGTTGTTGTTGTCGTCATTTTAACTTTTGAATAGAAATGCGGCACATGGTAGGCAAAGGTTGCACATTTTTTGAAAATCCAAATGCCTGCTAATTCGAAATTTGTTTTGTAGTCCAATTTTTGCTTGGAGCCATAAGATGCAAACCTTTTGCCAAAAACAGATTCAAAACCATAAAACTGGCTGGAAATCCCCCATTAAGAACGCAACTCTTGCTTGGAACCCAACTTTGAAACCACAACCCGGTCTTAAAACCGCAACTTGAAATATTCTTTTGAAACCATACTTTATATCTTGCCTTGAAACTCTATTTTGAAGGCCGCATCCGAAAAGCTTTTTCTAATACCCCAAATCAGCCATGAAACCCGAATACTTTCCCTCAAGCCTATTTTGAAAGTCAAATCCTGTTTGAAAAAGGTTTTTTGTAGCTTCCATCAAACTCAATCAAAACCCTAACCCTGGTTTGAAAGTCTACTTTGATATCCTCACCCTGTTTTGAAACAATAATCCCATCATAATTCCTGATAGGCACCTTCAGATCATAATCTAAAACCGTAAGGCCTTTCTAAAAACCCGAACACTGTCTTGAAACCCGAACTACAAATCCAAACTCAGGCTACAAAACCCTAACGTGAATTCCCAACCCTGGTTTTGAACACAGATTTGAAACCCTAAGTCTGTCTTCACACCCTAATTATACATACTCACAGTTCCCTGTTTTTTTTAATTACTGGCTATTACTAATAACTCACTTGTTGGTGGGTTTGTTCTCTTTAAAGTATTCAGTCAAGCTAGCACGCTCTATAAATTGACCCACTCTTTACATCCTGTACAAAGTGTGAACATGGAAAAAAAAAATCACCTACCTCGTTTGGGTCCAGAAACCGCACAACTCGTGTGTAGGCCTTTAATCTTACAAATTTTGGTCAGACACTCCGTTCCCCCGTTGGCACTTGGATACGGTGTGTCCCCTCTACCCGGACTCTGGTCGAGATCTTTATTGTGCCGAAGAACTTGATCACAACACGCCAAAAGTGGAAGCAGCCAAACAAGAATCCACCGCTTCATCCTGACAATTTAAGAGCATGAACATTGCATCGTGGAATCAAAGTCCAACATTGAAATCAACGTGCGGCATCGTCCTTCGGCCTCAAATGAAGTCTTTCTGACCTTCAAGGGAAAGCCTGAGATCCAGACGCGAGGACAACGAGAACACAAGCGCGTTTGAAATGGAAAGAAAAACATGCAAATGAATTGCAACATCCAAAGAGGAAGTGGCAACAGACAAAAAGCAATACCCAAAAACCTCAGATGAGCTCACATTACAACTTTGCTTGATGACATGATACTTATTGTGACCTCTTATGTATATATATATATATATATATATATATATATAGATAGATAGATAGATAGATAGATAGATAGATAGATAGATAGATAGATAGATAGATAGATAGATAGATAGATAGATAGATAGATAGATAGATAGATAGATAGATAGATAGATAGATAGATAGATAGATAGATATCTATATATATCTATATATATAAATATATATAGATATATATATATATATAGATAGATAGATAGATAGATAGATAGATAGATAGATAGATAGATAGATAGATAGATAGATAGATAGATAGATAGATAGATAGATAGATAGATATCTATATATATCTATATATATAAATATATATAGATATATATATATATATATATATATATATATATAAGGGCGGCCCGGTAGTCCAGTGGTTAGCACGTCGACTTCACAGTGCAGAGGTACCGGGTTCGATTCCAGCTCCGTTTGCATGAGTTTGCATGTTCTCCTCCCGGGCCTGCGTGGGTTTTCTCCGGGTGCTCCGGTTTCCTCCCACATTCCAAAAACATGCATGGCAGGCGGATTGAACACTCTAAATTGTCCCTAGGTGTGAGTGTGAGCGTGCATGGTTGTTTGTCTCTGTGTGCCCTGCGATTGGCTGGCAACCAATTCAGGGTGTCCCCCGCCTACTGCCCGATGACAGCTGGGATAGGCTCCAGCACCCCCCGCGACCCTAGTGAGGATAAAGCGGTTCGGAAGATGAATGAATATATATATATATATATATATATATATATATATATATATATATATATATATATATATATATATATATATATATATATATATATACACACATACATACACACACACACTAATAACAACTCAACTAAATCAAAGCACTTTCGAAAAAAAACCCATATACAACGAACAAATCTGTTTTTAAAATGAAGTCAAACTCACTTAATTTAAAAAACAAATATCAAAATAAAAACTAGGAAAATGAAAAAAATCCCAAATTATAATAACCCTGCTTGCAACCTGACCCTGTTCAAAGAGAGAAATTTGGATACCACATTTTTAAACAGAACATGTTTACATGTTCCAAGTGGCTTTCAAAGCACCTTATTGAGAAACTACAGATGGGCATGACCACCCCGTGCACAAAAATGAATAAAGTAAAATGATCACTCATAACTGCACAAAATATGCACAGAAAATTTCACTCATCGTGGCACCAATCTCTTCTAGTTTTGGAAAGTTGTCATTTCTAATGTGCTCTGACAAGTTGCCAATTTGTATTGTTGTTTTTTTTAATTTATCTTCTATTAGACATATAGCACTACAGGGAAT